>CAXITT010000230.1:432961-460992 GCA_964033795.1 Lymnaea stagnalis | reverse complement strand
AGTCCCCACCAAAGCCAACATCACCAGCACTCCGGGTGGTAAGGAGTTCAGTCCCCACCATAGCCAAAATCACCAGCACTCCGGTTGGTAAGGAGTTAAGTCCCCACCAAAGCCAACATCACCAGCACTCCGGGTGGTAAGGAGTTCAGTCCCCACCATAGCCAAAATCACCAGCACTCCGGTTGGTAAGGAGTTAAGTCCCCACCAAAGCCAACATCACCAGCACTCCGGGTTGTCAGGAGTTCAGTCCCCACCAAAGCCAACATCACCAGCACTCCGGGTGGTAAGGAGTTCAGTCCCCACCAAAGCCAACATCACCAGCACTCCGGGTAGTATTGCTTTAAATGTTTTTTTTAATGCAGAGTCAGTGAGAACAACAATAAAGTGTATACATGATTTTTTTTTTTAAATCCCTTTCTAAAATGAGTCCAGTGTCCGCATGAATATAATCAGTTCGATGGATGTCATTAAGATGAACAGATATTAAAGGTGCTTTATATGTGGGTATGATATATATATCATATTTTCTTAAAGTTGATTAATTTTTAAAAAAGAAATCCTGGTTTGCAACCTGTACACAATCCAGTATCTTGAGCACACACACTGTTTAAGCTGTATTGCAATGAACAATTGAACCCATTACTTCCATGCCAGCTAAAATATGCTATGAAAAATATCCAGATTTTTTTTTTTTACTTTGTTCAAGCTTATTTTGTTTATTTTGAAGAAAGAAATTAATTTTTTTTTTACCTGCTTGACATTTTTTTAAAAAGTAGTATTGCTTTAAATGTTTTCTAGGCAGAGTCAGTGAGAGCAACATTAAAGTGTATACATGAATTTAAATAAAAAAATCCTTTTCTAAAATGAGTCCAGTGTCCGCATGAATATAATCAGTTCGATGGATGTCATTAAGATGAATAGATATTAAAGGCGGTTCTTATGTGGGAATGCGGAATCATAATGAAAGAATGTTGAAAAAGACTACGGAGTTATTGTGTATACGTGTTTGGGTCATTTGTGGTGGCTGCTGTGTGAGTTTGTATACATTCGAGATAAGTGATGTAGTATTAAGTATATTTGAATGGTTTAGCGAGATTGATACTGTGTTCATATGTATACATTAAATGAATGCTATAGATGGCTTCAATCTCCCTTCCATTACGTGAAAGTGATGTTTGGGATGGCTGTTGTGTTAGTTTGCACGTGGGCATGATTTTATGAAGGGTCTTGTGTTACTTTGCACATGGACGTGATGTTTGGGATGACTGCTGTGTTAGTTTGTACATGTTAGTGATGTTTGGGAAGGCTAAATATTTAAATTTGTATACGTTGAGGGATCATTAAGATGGCTATTGGTTCTGTGTGTAAACATGGCAGTGATGTTTGGGACGGCTATACTGTGCGTGTAAATGGAGGGAATGTTCATGAAGGCTATACAGCAGTGTGTAAACATGGAAGGCGTGTTTTGTGACAAAGGACGAGCAAAAACAACATCAATTTATCATTTCCCTCCCATCATTTAACGACCAACCTTCTTAAGGCGTGGGCGAATATATATGTGAAGAGATTTATATGTATATTCCCCGTGTTGTAATCAGTGAAATTAAAGAAAGCTTTACCTGTTTTGCAGTCCTTTCCGTAAAATCCTGGTTTGCATCCTCCTGTACACATTCCAGTATCAGCTGCACACACAGAGTTTTGGCAGTTTATGGAGCAAGCTGTTGGAAATGATATCAAATTAACAATTTTACTCACCTCGGTGTCAAGTTTATATTCAATGGATCGTGTGCAGTAAAATTACAGTTTTTTTTTTTTTTATGTATATATATTTATTTAAAGATTATAATAAAAAAAAAATTCCGTTTGTATCTTTTTTTATAAAGTAGTAATTCTTATAAGGTGGCTATGCAGAGGCAGAAATATAGGAAAGCAAATCTTGACCCAAATGTGATGGAAAATTATCGCCCCATCTCAAATCTACCATTTATATCCAAAAATCTTAGAAAAAGTCGTTCTCCGCCAAATACTGGATCACCTCAATCAGTGTGACTTGTTTGAACCTTTCCGGTCAGCATACAGGGTGCATCACTCTACTGAGACAGCCCCGTTGCGCGTCATAAGCGACCTTCTATTGTCTTGTGATGAGGGCCAGGTATCCATTTTGTCTTTACTCGATTCATAGGCAGCATTCGATACGCTTGACCATGGCATACTACTCCAGCGTCTACAAAGAACGTTCGGTCTCACAGATACCATCCTGAGATGGTTTCACTCGAATATGACAAATCGGGTCCAGCCAGTTATTTCAAACGGCTTGACCTGGAAGTAATCTATAATTTAATTCGGAGACCCAGGGCCCGGTGCTTTTCACTATGTACGTTCAGCATCTGGGTGATCAAGCAATTTGACATGCTGTATCACATGTTCGTGGACGATACACAACTTCATCAATCCGTGATCACCTCTTAGATCTTTCTACTTCTTAGTAAAACACAGAAGACAGTGGAGTCAGGTAAGCACTTGATAACCATAAACAAGCTTAAATTGAATGATGAAAAGACTGAGCTGATCCGCATTTGCTCAGAAAAAAAAATCTGTAAAAAAAAACACAACATCCCTTACTCTCTCATGTATGCAGATTGAGTTTGTTCATACAGACCTGGTTATCTATTTAGAAAATTACTAACTATGGAAAATCACATTAACATGCTTTGCAACGCAATTTTTCTAGAGCTTTGCAGGATTACTCATATCAGACCTTTCTTAACGTTAGATACATCAAAGAGGCTGATGTCTGCATTTGTGTTATCAAGCATGGACTACTGCAATGTCCTCATGGTGGGTCTCCCAGCTCCGCTCCTGGGTAAAATTCAAAGAGCACAGAATAATGCGGCTCGCATTGTTCTTCGCAAACGCAAATTCAACCATGCTAAAACACTTCTAAGGGAGCTGCACTAGCTGCCGGTCCACGATCGCATAGAGTGCAAAATTGCAACTTTGTGCTGCCGCTGCCTGCATGACATGGCGACGTCCTATCTCAAAGCGCTCATGACGCCTTATGTACCCACTAGGCAACTCCGCTCACCCGATAGTGGCAAAATATCGATACCGTGTGTTCGCCTTGAGACTTTCGGAAAGCGAACTTTTGAATTTGCCGGCCCAACAATTTGGAACGCCCTTCCTGTCGGTCTCAGAAACAGCCAGACACTGGAGTCCTTTAAAACCGATTTAAAAACACATCAATTTCGCAAACACCTTCTGGGTTGATGCTATCTACTATCTTTTTTCAGTTAATGCATATTGGCATGTGTTGCGTATGGTTGAAACGGGATGAAAGACTTTGACTTGCTATGCTCGTATGTAGCTTTATATTGTTGCGTCTGTTTTTAAATGTGGTAAATTTTAAATTATTTTTATTTCTTTTTAATAAGGTTGACTTTGTACCGCGCTTCGAGCTTTTGGGGATGAAGCGTGTTTGTCAAATGATCTTTATTATTATTTTAGATGGATGGATGGATGGATGGACACCATCACATGATAGCATATTCTAAATCTAATTAGAATCCGTTCAAATGTAAACAAGGTTTTCCAAGCTGGGGACAGGGGGGGGGGAAGTTTGGTTCGGATCGCAGAAGTCTATTTCAATACAAAAAATAATGTGTGGAAGCAAGGTAAGGTAAGGTTGAATTCCACGTCTAGTTGGGAATAAAACCAATCATTCCTTGAATATTTACCATTTTGTTACATTTAATCATTTGGAAAAAAACAACCTTTACCTTCATTGCATTCCTTTCCGATAAATCCTGGTTTGCAGCCGGCTGTACACAATCCTGTGTCTTGAGCGCACTCTTTGTTATGGCAGTTTGTGGGGCATGCTTTGTGAAGTGATATCAAAGTAACATTTTAAACCCAACTCAGTGTCATGTTAATATCAAATGCATTGTGATTAGTGAAATTCCAGTCGTTTTTTTCCCTTTATCTCGATATGTTATAGTTCACATTGTTTGGATATCCTAGACTTTTGCAACGTAAAATTTCTAATTGAAAGAAAAATATAATTATGCTTTTTTTTTCTGTTTGAAATTTTTAATAATAGCATGGCTTAAAATGCGGCTAAGCATAGGCGGCGAAACGTCAAAAAAGTATTTATATATAATATATATATACATATATTTTAATTGAAATTCTACTTCTTACATCGGTCCAGTGTACCGGATATATTCAATTGAATAAGTGTGATTACTATGAATATGTTTGTTTTGATTTTTTATACATATATTTTTTTTTTAGAAAAGTGAATAAGAGTGAAATTATAAATAATATGACTTTTGTGCTGCTGTGTATAGATGGAAGGGTAAATTGAGAAGGTTGCTGTGTAGAATTTTTAAAATGTAAGGTTTTGTTGTTTAGATGCCACCTTTGTGTTGGTGTATGCATAGCAGAATGTGTATCTTAAATGTCTTCTGCGTTAGTGTGCAAACATGAATGGGGTCTTTAAGATGGCAATGTTTTTCCATACACGAAAGAGATCTTCGGGATGGCTAATGTGTTAGAGTATACAAAAATACTATTTAAAAAAAAAAATAGCTTGTTTGGTTACACAGAAGGGATGTTTAAGGTGTATGCTGTATTAGTTAGAACGTTTAAACTGTTGTTAGAGGTGCGTCATGCTTTAGTTTATGTTCACGGTCAAGTTGTTTCAAGATGGTTGCTGCGTTTATTTGTAAAACATGTGAAGTGATGTTTGGGAGACTGCAATGTCACTGTGTATACGTGGAAGAGATGCTTGGGATGGATGGTGTGTGAGTGTGTGTACGTGGAAGAGATGCTTGGGATGAATGCTGTGTGAGTGCGTGTACGTGGAAGAGATTCTTGGGATGGATGCTGTGTTACTACGTGTACGTGGAAGAGATGCTTGGGATGGGTGGTGGGTTAGTGCGTGTATGTGGAAGAGATGCTTGGGATGGTTGATGTGTTAGTGCGTGTATGTGGAAGAGATGCTTGAGATGGATGCTGTGTAAGTACGTATACGTGGAAGAGATGCTTGGAATGGATGCTGTGTTAGTGCGTGTACTTGGAAGAAATGCTTGGGATGGATGCTGTATAAGTGCGTATACGTGGAAGAAATGCTTGGGATGGATGCTGTCTGAGTGCGTGTACGTTGAAGAGATGCTTGGGATGGATGCTGTCTGAGTGCGTGTATGTTAAAGAGATGCTTGGGATGGATGCTGTATTAGTACGTATACGTAGAAATGTTTTTGTTTGTTTTGTTATTGTTTTTGTGGGTGGCTTTTGTGCTAGCGTGTTTTCATGGAAAGGATGTTTCGGATGGCTATCGTGTCACTATGCATACATGGAAGGGATGTTTTGAGTTGGGTATAGCCAGGGCCGTCTCTACAGCAGCCTGAGCTCTGAGCACAGCAACGCACCGAGGCCCTATCCCTATGTATACTCAGAAAGAGGCAAGAGGGCAAATTAAACATGTGGCCAAAATCAAGTGTCGACAAAATCGTTTTAAGATATATAGGTCATTAATAGTTGAATTAAACGAAAAAAATCCCATGTACTTCACATGGACATGGGCGACAAAACTGTCTTACCGATCGTCCTGGGCGCCGCTTCCATGGGAACTGCTGTCTAAAGCCGACATTACAAGTATTTTTTTAATAAAATGCATTTTTGCCTTGCTCAGCCTATGAGTTTTGAACAGCTTAGTATTCCAGGCGTTCGGGGGAAGCGGATAGGTCACCATCAGCACCGATCTGACCTCGTCGCCACCACCATGCATAACAAGAAATAGATTCTGGTAGTGGAGAGCCCCCTAAGGGTATGCTTTTAGCCCTAGCTTAGTTTTAGCCCTAGAATCTTTATAGTTCAACAACGTAAGACTCTTTGAATAACTCATCCCAAAACAAGAAAATAATTGATGGTTATTTTAAAATTGATGATTCATAAGAAGAAACCTTTTTTCCAAAGCTAGTACCAAACCAAAAATAGTGAACCGGTGTGACAATAGAAAATTGGTTCAATAGACTGGAGAGCAACGACTTCCTACCGTCATTTTGGAAGCAAAACAATGTCTCAAATTTTTTTTAGTATTAAACGATAATATTTGAAGAATAATGCCCCTAGAGGTGTGAGTCCCTTTTCTTAAGGGGCTGTTATGCCCCCTAGAAGTGTGACACCCTGGGTCAAGTGCTCGGCGTGCCCATGCCTTTAAGACGGCACTATTATTCCTTATCCATATTCCATGTTTTGTGACATTTCATCACTTTAAAAAAAAAAGAAACCTTCACCTGATTTGCAGTCCTTCCCGTGAAATCCTGGTGTGCAGCCTCCTGCACACGTTCCAGTATCTTGACCGCACAATTTCTTTGGGCAGTTCTGGGGGCATTCTGTTTCATGGGATATCGAAGTAACAATTTAAACAACATCGATGTCATCTTAATGTTGAACGAAACGTGTTATTTAAAAATGACAGGGTTTTTTTTTCTTTGTTTAGGTCAATATTAAGGACATCAGTATGTACAGGGATGAATAAATACATTATATGTCCACTTCGAGAATGCAATTTCTCATACAAAATCAAACAGATTTTTTTGTTTGTTTTTTTAAATCGGCTCAATTTTTTGTGTCGGTGAAGTGTTAACACAAATTCATGTTTATGGGTTCAAAGATGAGGGGGGTGTTGGAAGGGGGGGGGGGGGCTAGGAGTTTATCGTTCTATATGCTCGAGGCTAAATCATTGGGGACAATTTTATATTTTTGGCTTTGTAAAACAATTAAACTGTAGCCTTAGAACTGGCTACGTCCGGGGGGGGGGGGCTAGGAGTTTATCGTTCTATATGCTCGAGGCTAAATCATTGGGGACAATTTTATATTTTTGGCTTTGTAAAACAATTCAACTGTAGCCTTAGAACTGGCTACGTCCCTTAACTCCCCGAGGACAATTATGTGGCACGGAGTCAAAACGTGTTTGACCATTTCTGGTTTCCAGTGCAAGACGGCTCTTGTCACTGTTATACAAAACACACATATCGCTTGAATAAAATGTCATTGTAATGGGAGCCAAGCTGGAACTGAAACGAAGCTCACAAAGTAAAGTCACTTTGGAAGAAAAACAGAAAGCGCCTGTATTATGTTTACCTCGCAGTGTATGATAAGAATAATTACTCAGTTACCACCTCATGCTTTTAAGATTTCATTGAAAATTTAAGATATTGTATTTTGGTGTGGAGATATATATATATATATATGTCACAAATGACCATGCTGGAGACGGAACCGATGGGCGTGGGTGCCTCACAAAGGTACAATGGATTAGGGAATTGTTGGCCTGACCTCGGCAGAGTTTTTGGTAGTACAAGGAAGACATGATAGTTTGGTGCACAGTGTGGGAACGGGTATCACAAATGTTTTCGATTAACACGTTTTTAGTTTGCAGGTGGAAATGGAGTGTTCACGAAGACCAGGGGACCATAGAGTAATGATCAGTAATAGTAAAAGTCTCAACGTGATAGACGCTAATAGCTGCGTAGGGACATGGCATAGACGTCCGGGTGTAAATGATCTGGTAGGGGAATGTTGTCTTTAATGATGTGGCAATTCAATGACCGTGGGATGGTCGGCTAGTAGAGTCTATAGTCACACGACGAACAAATGTAAGGGAGAAGTTTTTCGATACCATGGAGTTGAGAGGTATAGCAGTAGTGTGGCGTTAGAACAGTCGAGACAGATCAGGAGTTGAAAGGATACAGTTAAACAATCAAAGCTTTAGAGATTCACATAGATAGCTGGCAGTTAGTGAAGACTTTGAAGAGATTTTCATTTTAATAATAAATATTGTTTATTTTATCATCGAACACCTGAAGTTTGAGTTGTTGGATTTCGTTCAAGTCCCCGTGAGCTTTTGTCATTTTCCAGCGCCTAGACACCCACATTATAAATCACAGAGTGGAACGGTCCTGTACTGACCGCTATTAACTCAAGATAGTTGGTGACAAGTCAGGACCTGAGCCCTCCTCCGTAAAAACCGCTCTGTTACAATATATATTGTAACAGACTATGTTTTCACAAGAAAACAGAGAGGTAGCATGAGTGAACAGTGAATTGTGTTGACCATGTTTTTCCACGAGAGAGAGAGTGGATTGTATTTTGAGAAGCAAATGTGAGCTCCACGTTTTTGGAGAGTAAAATTATTTTTTTGTCAAAGCGGTCGTTTTCCACGCTTTGCTGGTAATAAAAGTAGCAGTTGAATTAGAGCTGAGTTATTGTACAGTTGAGCTGAGTTATAGCAGTGTGAGGACGTGTCTTTCTGAGTGATGGAATATTATATATATATATATGTGAAATGATTACATTCATGCAAGGATTATTATTAATATTATCAGTGTAAAGTGTGATTCAATAAAGTACTGTAAGTTTAACCAGGATTCAGTATTCTTATTTGCGTGCCTGGATAGTAAGTGGAAGAGCGAAGAGGTCTTAGCCGGCATCCTGAATTATTAACATAAAACAAGTGACCATGCTACTGACATAACCCACTAAGTTACAATGATGTAAGAACATGCGTTACAAATGGTATCAGAAGTGTGTTACAGAACATTGAGTAACAACGATATATTTTAACATTCGAGCGGAAGAATACATAGAACGCCATTACTCCCGTGTATCAATCAAGTCTGAGACGAGTCTACTACACACAAAAAGCATGGTAAAGAAGTAGGACGTTCATCAATTACAACTGTAGCCGAAAATTATTATCATAAGCCTAAAAGTAAACTTATAACAATTATTTTAATGTGTTACAAATGGAACTAGCAACATATCAAAGTGTGTACATAAATAACAATTGAAATAAATACTACAAGTAACAGAGCTAGCCGACGACAACCAATTTAGGTCAGTCACCGGAGTCAAGAGTCAAGAGTTCAAATAACTGGTACACAGCTTCAACTATTTAGCCTACTTAGCGGAGTGAACACACCCGGTTGGAGAAACACAACAGCAAGAAATCTATTTTAGTAATAATTTCAAAGGGAATAAATACAAAGAGGCAAATAATACAGTTAATGTCAAATAGACTGAACAATCAGCATAGAAGAAGTATTCAAGATTCAAGTTATCTACAACTGTAGCAAAAATTTAACTATAAGCCTACATATTCGAATGGTCAACGTCATTAGTCAACGCAAGAAAGAGATGATTCACTACACAAGACCAACAGAAGTCTGCCGTTATTACAGATGAGATGTGTGTACCAAGACATCGAAAATAAGATTTCCCCAGCAGAATCTTTACTTTATATAAGCTGCACATAGCCTAGTGCGCAATTCAAGTCAAGTAATTCTTTAATTACTCAGAAGTTCAACAGAATCGGAGAGAAAGTACACCATTTTCAATTGGATTATTACACTATTACTTATATTACGCAAGGTACTTGCATTGGATTATTGAAGCAGTTTGTTTGTAACTTTCTCATTGGATTATTTACACAAGTACACTACTACATAGAAGGATTATCTACTACATAGAAGGATTATCTACTACATAGAAGGATTATCGACTACACAGAAATCATAGCGTCACAGAGGAGCAGAGGTGACCAACTACAGATTTCTTTTGGACACTTGGTATTTATATATATTATGTGTTATGTATTATATATAATTTAAGACTTTAAAAATCTACTTATATCATACTTAATTAGATTAAGTAAATTTTTTACTTTTTCTGTATATTATAAGTTTAATTTTAGAGTGTACTTTAGGGATATCCACGGTGTTATCTTTCCTAGGGAAGTTTTTTTATTAAAACAGTAAAGGTTTCTTCTGGCCCTATTTATAACACTGTAGGATAATTTTGTGTTAGTTGTGAAGTCTAGTTTCTACATTGTCATAACTGTTGTTTTTAGTAGATCTTGTCAGATTTGTTCTATTTGTCTTGTCATTGTCATACATACTGTCAAACCTACTGTCATATTTTCTACTATCTTGTGGTCCATAAACTAAACAGTACTTTTGTATTTATTGTCTCATTCGTATTCATGTAAACGTCTTCATATCTGTATTTATGTCGTGAAGTAGACAATTTAATTATTTTTTTAAATTTTGCTTACATTTAATTAATTATTAACTTGCATTTTGTATTCATTCATGAACATGTAAATATAATGTAATATTGTGAACTATTTTAATTGATAACTAAAGAATAAGGAAATAACATATATACTTATACATACCAATATATTATTTTAGTTACTCAAACACATAATAATTAAAAAATGGCAGAGTACTTAGAACTATTTGAAGTAGCCGAGAAACTTGGCATAAAGCAGGAGAAGTTATCTGACTTCGTAACTAGGGAGATGGACAAAATTAGGGACAGACAGAAAGAAGACAAAGACAGACAAGACAAAGACAAAGACCGAGACGCTAGACTGTTAGAGAGAAGCGACCTTAAACAAATAGAAGAACTAAAATTAAAAGAACAAGAAATGAAATTAAAAGAACAGGATATGAAATTAAGAGAGGAAGAAATAAAACTAGAAAGAGCTAGAATAGAATCAGGACAGCATACACCATCAACAAGCAATAGAGAAACCAATAGCACATACAAACCTAAATTTAGGGAATTTAATGAACATAAAGAGGAAATTATTAGTTATTTGTCACAATTTGAGGGCATCTGTCAGTCTTACAATTATAGGGAAGAGACTTGGGCAAATATTTTATTGAGCAGATTATCAGGACAAAGCCTAAGTATCATTAATTCACTTAGTGAAGAGCAAAAGAACAATTATACCTATATAAAGAAAGTTTTGTTAAAGTTTTATGGAAACACAGAAGACATTTATAGAAAAAAATTTCATAACATAAGACTAGAGAGAGAAGTAGACCATATCACCACCATATTCAATATTAGAGATAATCTTGTCAAATGGCTTGAACTCACTGAAATTGACCTAAATGATCCCAAAGCATTACTAGATATGTTTATTATAGACAAAATATTAAGAAATGCATCAGTTCCTTTATTTTTGTTCCTTAAACAGAGAAAAATTAAAAATGAGCGTGATTTAGTAGACTCCATAAAAACATTTAAAGATGCTCACCACAATGAAGAGCTAGATAATAGAAATAGCACACTAGCTTCCATAAGAAACATAAACAATGATAAGGACTCACAAAAACAAAACACATATTATCAAAACAGAAGATACCACAGCCTACCCGCCAGATAGCAAAATAAGAATTTTCAGAGAAATTATCAAAATAATTACCAGACATCAATAGCTAATTACTCAAACAACAACAAATGTTTCTACTGTGGCATTCCAGGTCACAAGAAATATGAGTGTAGGAAATTACATAAAGATTTAGGACATTCACAACAATACTATCAGAGAACATCACCCAACAGTAGTCCAATTAGATACAACAGTACAAATAGGAGTAGACAACAATATAGAAACCAACCAAGTGATCACCAGAGACACAACACTAATCAAACAAATAGTACACACAATCAGAATACACCGCATGAAACATCAGCTAGTGTTTATCACACTGATGGAACACTTAAATTCTCACCAGCAAGTGTTAATAACAGAGTAGTTCAATGTCTCAGAGACACTGGTTGTACCACAATAGTAGTAGATAGAAAATTAGTAAGTGACAACTACTACACAAATGAAAAAGCAATAGTTATCCTAACCAACAATAATAGTATAGAATGTAGGAAAGCTAGAATCAAAGTTGATTGTCCATGGATCACAGGATCTGTAACAGCTGTTGTAATGCATAATCCAGTTTGTCCATTAATTATTGTCAATATCAAAGAACTAGGCAATAACAATATGGATCTAATAACAGAAGGGATAAGAGGAAGACATTTAAACATGAATCCAACACATAGCATAACAAGACAACATAATAAAGGAATTCTTAATAAAACATATACAGAACAAAAATCAGAGAGGGCAAAACACATTTTTAGACTAAATTGAAGTAATATTCATCAACAATACAGACAGGCTGAAAAATTCAAAAATGAAATCAAAGACAGAGAAAACAAGTTTAAAGAAGAACATTACACAACTGCAAGTAACAATTTTATGGAAAGAGATAGACAAAGAGATAGTAACAGATCACAATTGTCATTTTCTTCAGTGCGGAGAAATACTTAACATTCCATTTTAGCTAACCTAGCATAACACTTTCTGCTAAATCAATTGTCAGCTGTCAAGAGCAAAATTTTTCAAATATGGTAATTGTCAATACAGAACTATTTTATAAATTGTTGACATTCTAAATGAAGATACACACATACGTTCAATCAGTTTTTTTGAAAATACACTTGTACATATCAATTTTGTAAATGAATATCAGATTTTAACCAATTGTAAATTATCGAATGCAAAATTTAAGGTTGTTACATTCATTTTGCAGTGTTTATTAATCATTAAGATGTCAATGTCATTTCACATTAACATACATAAGAATTTTAAGAGGTTGTCATTAATGATTTTGTAAATTGTTTTGCCAAAATAAATTATTCACTATTATGTGTGATATTAACAGTCAAAGGCCCTGTATTTCATAATGATGAAATGTTAATGTTGTTACACTTATTTGATTGATAGATGTGGGATTGAAATTTTCTAAGAGACATTATCATTATTTCAACATATAATTTTTGCCAAAAATTTTGTTGCACAAATTGTTTCAGATGGGTGGGGCATGTAACAGACTATGTTTTCACAAGAAAACAGAGAGGTAGCATGAGTTAACAGTGAATTGTGTTGACCATGTTTTTCCACGAGAGAGAGAGAGTGGATTGTATTTTGAGAAGCAAATGTGAGCTCCACGTTTTTGGAGAGTAAAATTATGTTTTTGTCAAAGCGGTCGTTTTCCACGCTTTGCTGGTAATAAAAGTAGCAGTTGAATTAGAGCTGAGTTATTGTACAGTTGAGCTGAGTTATAACAGTGTGAGGACGTGTCTTTCTGAGTGATGGAATATTATATATAGATATATGAAATGATTACATTCATGCAAGGATTATTATTAATATTATCAGTGTAAAGTGTGATTCAATAAAGTACTGTAAGTTTAACCAGGATTCAGTATTCTTATTTGCGTGCCTGGATAGTAAGTGGAAGAGCAAAGAAGTCTTAGCCGGCATCCTGAATTATTAACATAAAACAAGTGACCATGCTACTGACATAACCCACTAAGTTACAATGATGTCAGAACATGCGTTACATATATATATATATATATATATATATATATATATATATATATATATATGTATATATATTACACATATCTTATAATTAACATTGTCTTGATCAGTTACAGTTTGCAACTTTTTATTTTCATTTTAAAGAAAAAAATAAATGTATACATTCTTTCCGTTTGAAATTTTGTGTAAACAATATCGCTTACGATGTGGCCATGCATAGGCAGGGAAGCAACAAAATTAAAAATTCTACCTGCTTGGTCAGTCCAGTGTACTGGATTAATATATATAGTCGGATAGGCGTGATTAAGGCGAATACCTTTGTTGGTTTTCTGTTTTTTTTGTTTTTTTTGGTGTTGTTTTTTTTGAAAAGTGAATAAAAGTGGAACGATGTTAAGCATGTCTACTGTATTATTTCGGATAGATGGAATTGCTGTTTGAGATGAACGCTGTGTAGGTTTTCATAAACGGAAGCGTTGTTTTAGATGGGAAATGGGTAAAACAAAGTTAGGTCAAATATAAAAATAGATGAACGCAAGATAACAACAATGTTTTGTTGCGTTTCTTTTTTGTTTCAGGTTTGACCTTAATTTGTGTTACTCATGTCCTATTTAGTGAGCCGATTGCCGTCCCTCCCATTATTACACGTGTATTAGATGTCTACTTTTATAAAATAGCTGTTCAAACATGAAAGTGGTGCTTAAAATCCCTATTGTGCGAGCTGCTATACTTGTAACAGATGTTTTGGAAGGCGACTAAGTTAGGGTATACAAAAAGACTACTTTAAAAAAAAAAATTGGTGTACATAGAAGGGGTGTTAAAGATGACTGCTGTAGTAGTGAGTACATTTAAAACGTTGTTGGAGGTGTGTCTTGCTTTAGTTTGTATACAGGAACGGGTTGTTTAAGACGGCTACTGTGTTTATACTGTGTTAGGATGGCCGAGCGGTCTAAACTGTCTTAAACCAAATCGCTGGTGGTCAGGAGTTCGGTCCCCACCAAAGCCAACATCCCCAGCACTCCGGGTGGTCAGAAGTTAAGTCCCCACCAAGGCCAACATCACCAGCATCCTGGGTCCTCAGGAGTTCAGTCCCCACCAAAGCCAACATCCCAAAGCCAACATCCCCAGCACCCCGGGTGGTCAGGAGTTAAATCCCCACCAAAGCCAACATCCCCAGCACCCCGAGTGGTCAGGAGTTAAATCCCCACCAAAGCCAATATCCCTAGCACTCCGGGTGGTAAGAAGTTTAATTCCAATCAAAGCCAACATCCCCAGCACTCCAGGTGTTCAGGAGTTCAGTCCCCACCAAAGCCATCATCACCAGCACCCCGTGTCGTCAGGAGTTCAGTCTCCACAAAAGCCAACATCCCTAGCATCCCAGGTGGTCAGAAGTTCAGTCCCCACCAAAGCCAACATCCCTAGCACTCAGGTGGTCAGGAGTTCAGTCCCTGCCAAAGCCAACATCACCAGCACCCCGGGTGGTCAGGAGTTCAGTCCCCACCAAAGCTAACATCCCCAGCACTCAGGGTGATGGGACTCGTGATGTCGAAGAGTCATCGATGTCAGTGGAAGAGATGCTTGGGATGGTCATTGTGTTAATATGCATACATGGAAGTGATGTTTGTGATATCTTTTGTGTTAGTGTGCATACATCTGTTGTGTGAGAAATAAATGGAAACAAACTTAATTTGTTATCGCTCTTTTCTCTCAAACTCTCAAAATCACTGGNTATATATATATATATATATATATATATATATATATATCTTATTTACTTAAAGTTGATTAATTTTTAAAAAAGGAATCCTGGTTTGCAGCCTGTACACAATCCAGTATCTTGAGCACACACACTGTTTAAGCTGTATTGCAATGAACAAAAATTGAACCCATTACTTCCATGCCAGCTAAAATTTGCTATGAAATATCCAGGTTTTTTTTTTACTTTTTTCAAGCTTATTTTGTTTTTTCTGAAGAAAGAGATTAATTTTTTTTTACCTGCTTGACATTTTTTACAAAAGTAGTATTGCTTTTAATGTTTTTTAGGCAGAGTCAGTGAGAACAACAATAAAGTGTATACATGAATTTAAATAAAAAAAATCCTTTTCTAAAATGAGTCCAGTGTCCGCATGAATATAATCAGTTCGATGGATGTCATTAAGATGAACAGATATTAAAGGCGGTTTTTATGTGGGAATGCGGAATCATAATGAAAGGATGTTGAAAAAGTCTACGGAGTTATTGTGTATACGTGTTTGGGTCATTTGTGGTGGCTGCTGTGTGAGTTTGTATACATTCGAGATAAGTGATGTAGTATTAAGTATATTTGAATGGTTGAGCGAGATTGATACTGTGTTCATATTTATACATTAAAGGAATGCTATAGATGGCTTCAATCTCCCTGCCATTACGTGAAAGTGATGTTTGGGGATGGCTGTTGTGTTAGTTTGTACGTGGACATGATTTTAAGAAGGGTCTTGTGTTACTTTGTACATAGAAGTGATGTTTGGGATGGCTGCTGTGTTAGTTTGTACATGAAAGTGATGTTTGGGATGGCTGTTGTGTTAGTTTGTACATGAAAGTGATGTTTGGGATGTTGCTGTGTTAGTTTGTACATGAAAATGATGTTTGGGATGGCTGCTGTGTTAGTTTGTACATGAAAGTGATGTTTGGGATGACTGTTGTGTTAGTTTGTACATGAAAGTGAAGTTTGGGATGGCTGTTGTGTTAGTTTGTACATGAAAGTGATGTTTGGGATGGCTGTTGTGTTAGTTTGTACATGAAAGTGATATTTGGGATGGCTGCTGTGTTAGTTTGTACATGAAATTGATGTTTTGGGGTGGCTGTTGTGTTAGTTTGCACATGGAAATGATTTTACGAAGTAACACAACATACTTTGCAAATGGAAGTGATGTTTTCGATGGTTGCTGTGTTAGTTTTTACATGTTAGTGATGTTTGGAAAGGCTAAATATTTGAATTTGTATACGTTGAGGGATCTTTAAGATGGCAATTGTGTCAGTGTGTAAACATTGCAGTGATGTTTGGAACGGCTATACTGTCAGTGCGTGTAAATGGAGGGGATGTTCATGAAGGCTATACAGCAGTGTGTAAACAAGGAAAGGGTATTGTGTGACAAAGGACGAGCAAAAACAACATCAATTTATCATTTCCCTCCCATCATTTCAGGACCACACTTCTTAAAGCGTGGGCGAATTTATATGTTTAGAGATTTACATATATATATTCTCCGTGTTGTAATCAGTGAAAATAAAGAAAGCTTTACCTGTTTTGCAATCCTTTCCGTAAAATCCTGGTTTGCAGCCTCCTGTACACATTCCAGTATCAGCTGCACACACAGGATTTTGGCAGTTTACGGGGCAAGCTGTTGGAAGTGATATCAATTTAATAATTTTACTCACCTCGGTGTCAAGTTTATATTCAATGGAACGTGTGCAGTAAAATTACAGGTTCTTTTTCCTTGTTTAGGTATATACATTTATTTAAAAATTATAATAAATTTATAATTTTTTCCGTTTGCATTTTTTTAAAAGTAGTAGTGCTTATAATGTGTTTATGCAGAGGCAGTGACAACAACAATAATGATTAAACATGAATAAAATGCCTCTTGTAAACTCAATCATGTGTCCAGATGAAAATAATCTTTGGATAATTGTGATTGAGAGGTATTAAAGAATTTTGTTTCTTTTGTTTGTTTGAATGGGGGTCAGAATAAAGGGATGTTTGATTGGGCTTCTGTGTTAGTATGTATACGTGGAGGTTTGTTTTAAAAGGGTTACTGTGTTGATTTGTATACATTTAAGAGACATGTGCTATGTTTTCTTCGTTTGTGTTTACAAGTGGAAGGGACGTTTTAGATCATCGTTCTGTTATTAAGTTAATTGGAAGTCTTGAGCGAGACGACTATTTTGGATATGAAAAAATGAAAGAAGTGCGAGCAGTGGCATCAATGTCATTGTGAAACGAGGAAGTGATGTTTGGGATGGCTGTTGTGTTAGTTTGCACATGGAAATGATTTTACGAAGGATGTTGTGTTACTTTGCAAATGGAAGTGAAGTTTTCGATGGTTGCTGTGTTAGTTTTTACATGTTAGTGATGTTTGGAAAGGCTAAATATTTGAATTTGTTTACGTTGAGGGATCTTTAAGATGGCAATTGTGTCAGTGTGTAAACATTAAAATGATGTTTGGAACGGCTATACTGTCAGTGCGTGTAAATGGAGGGGATGTTCATGAAGGCTATACAGCAGTGTGTAAACATGGAAGGGGTATTGTGTGACAAAGGACGAGCAAAAAAACCATCAATTTATCATTTCCTTCCCATCATTTCAGGACCACCCTTCTTAAAGCGTGGGCGAATATATATGTATAGAGATTTATATGTATATTCCCCGTGTTTTAATCAGTGAAAATAAAGAAAGCTTTACCTGTTTTGCAATCCTTTCCGTAAAATCCTGGTTTGCAGCCTCCTGTACACATTCCAGTATCAGCTGCACACACAGAGTTTTGGCAGTTTACGGGGCAAGCTGTTGGAAGTAATATCAAATTAACAATTTTACTCACCTCGGTGTCAAGTTTTTATTCAATTGAACGTGTGCAGTAAAATTACAGGTTCTTTTTCTTTGTTTAGGTATATATATTTATTTAAAGATTATAATAAATTTATAATTTTTTCCGTTTGTATTTTTTTAAAAGTAGTAATGCTTATAATGTGGCTATGCAGAGGCAGTGACAACAACAATAATGATTAAACATGAATAAAATGCCTCTTGTAGACCCAATCATGTGTCCTGACGAAAATAATCTTTGGATAATTGTGATCGAGAGGTATTAAAGACTTTCTTTTTCTTTTGTTTGTTTGAATGGGGGTCAGAATAAAGGGATGTTTGATTGGGCTACTGTGTTAGTAGGTATACGTGGAGGTTTGTTTTAAAAGGGTTACTGTGTTAATTTGTATACATTTAAGAGACATGTGCTATGTTTTCTTCGTTTGTGTTTACAAGTGGAAGGGACGTTTTAGATCATCGTTCTGTTATTAAGTTAATTGGAAATCGTGTGCGAGACGACTATTTTGGATATGAATAAATGAAAGAAGTGCGAGCAGTGGCTCCAATGTCATTGTGAAACGAGGAAGTGATGCTTGGGATGGCTGTTGTGTTAGTTTGCACATGGAAATGATTTTATGAAGGATGTTGTGTTACTTTGCAAATGGAAGTGATGTTTGCTATGGTTGCTGTGTTATTTTTTACATGTTAGTGATGTTTGGGAAGGCTAAATATTTGATTTTGTATACGTTGAGTGATCTTTAAGATGGCTATTGTTTCAGTGTGTAAATATGGAAATGATGTTTGTGATGGCTATACGGTCAGTGCGTGTAAGCGGAGGGGATGTTCATGAAGACTATACAGCAGTGTGTAAACATGGAAGGGGTGTTGTGTGACAAAGGACGAGCAAAAACAACATCAATTTATCACATCCCTCCCATCATTTCAGGACCACACTTCTTAAGGCGTGAGTGAATATATATGTATAGAGATTTATATATATATTCTCCTTGTTGTAATCAGTGAAAATAAAGATAGCTTTACCTGTTTTGCAATCCTTTCCGTAAAATCCTGGTTTGCAGCCTCCTGTACACATTCCAGTATCAGCTGCACACACAGGATTTTGGCAGTTTACGGGGCAAGCTGTTGGAAGTGATATCAAATTAATAATATTACTCACCTCGTTGTCAAGTTTATATTCAATGGAAGGTGTGCAGCAAAATTACAGGTTCTTTTTCTTTGTTCAGCAATATATAAAACTTTTTTTTTTCTTTAAATTTGAAAATAATCTTTGGATAATTGTGATCGAGAGGTATTAAAGACTTTTTTTTTCTTTTGTTTGTTTGAATGGGGGTCAGAATAAAGGGATGTTTGATTGGGCTACTGTGTTAGTAGGTATACGTGGAGGTTTGTTTTAAAAGGGTTACTGTGTTAATTTGTATACATTTAAGAGACATGTGCTATGTTTTCTTCGTTTGTGTTTACAAGTTATTCATGTTTAATCAATCCCAAGAACTAAAACTAAGACCATCGGTGAACGCTCCTTCTGCTTCCATGGGCCCACGTTCTGGAACCAGCTCCCCTTCCATATACGTCATAGTGAAACCTCGTCCATTTTCAAAAAGTCCCTTAAAACTCATCTGTTTAGGTCCGCCTATGACCTGTGATGCACCCTCCTTGCCCTACCTCATTTTCTGTTTCGGGTTGATCCTGAAGTGTCAAAGTGTCTTCGTTTTATAGCCATTTTCATTGTTTCTATAGAATAGTAGTTACTATCCTAGTGTCTCATTTGTATTTACTTAGTTTACATGTTTTAATAATTGTAAAGCGCTTAGAGCTTTATGATAAGGGCTATATTCGTTTTATAGCCATTTTCATTGTTTCTATAGAATAGTAGTTACTATCCTAGTGTCTCATTTGTATTTACTTAGTTTACATGTTTTAATAATTGTAAAGCGCTTAGAGCTTTATGATAAGGGCTATATAAAAATGCCTAAATAAATAAATAAATAAATAAGTATAACTTTTTTTTCCCGTTTATATTTCTTTAAAAAAAATAGTAATGCGTACAATCTGGCTACAATCAATAGTGTGTGTAAACAGAGGGTTGTTTTAAAATGGCTACTGTGTTAGTGTGTATAAAAGAATTAAAATAACGTCCTCGAAACGTTGCAAAAAATAAATTTCTAAGTAATTTTTTTTCTTCTAAAACTTTAACAATTATACAACTAAATGCACTGCTAAAGCTGCAATACAATTAAGCCAAAAGACTGTGTCCAGTGGGGGCCTATTCCATATTTTACCGAATCAGTTTGCCTGAGCTGGGGAACCCCTTAGAAATCATTCAGATAAATTTTGGAGTTACAATGCACCATTTGTCCGCTAAAGAAAAACAGTGTAGCCATGCTTTAGATATAGTATTTTAAAGTTATCGGACTTTCTGGAAAATTCTAAATTGGATATTCTTAGATTGTAAATCCGATTTTTCAATACGAACAATGAAGTGTATTGATACCAAGCTTGGCCTATCAATTCACATAGAATCAACAGTGTTCTCTAAGCCTTTGGATATTTAAATAGCTTAAAAATGGAAAAATGAAATGGGGCCCCCAGCCCCAGAAGAATGGATATTATGAGTTCATTACCCTTCGGTTTTTGAATATAAATAATCAAGTGTATGTGTACTAATTTTGGTCAAGATCCATCTACTCATATAGGAGTATTAGTTTTTAATTTTATTTATATAGCTCAAATAAGGGGGAAAAAACGAACTTTGGGCCGGCGGCCCCAAACGGAATGTTATAAAAAATACATAAACCCCTCTCAAAACTCACATATATATATATATATATATATATATATATATATATATATATATATATATATATATATATTACATACATATCCTGTTTCCTTACACGTGATCAGTTTTAAAAAAAATTTAAAAATTCACGTGATTTGCAATCAATTCCGAATCCCTGTTAGCAGCCTCCTGTACACAATCCAGTATCTTGAACACATAGATGGTTTTGGCAGTTTATGGCGGCATGTTGTATGAAGTGATATCAAAGCTACACTTGAACCCACCATGATGTCACGTTAATATATGGGGGCATGTTGTATGAAGTGATATCAAAGCTACACTTGAACCCACCTCGGTGTCACTTTAATATATGGGGGCACGCTGTATGAAGTGATATCAAAGCTACACTTGAACCCACCTCGGTGTCACGTTAATATATGGGGGCAAACTGTATGAAGTGATATCAAAGCTACACTTGAACCCACCTCAGGTGTCACGTTAATATATGGGGGCACGCTGTATGAAGTGATATCAAAGCTACACTTGAACCTACCTTGGTGTCACGTTAATATATGGGGGCAAGCTGTATGAAGTGATATCAAAGCTACACATGAACCCACATCGGTGTCACGTTAATATATGGGGGCACGCTGTATGAAGTGATATCAAAGCTACACTTGAACCCACATCGGTGTCACGTTAATATATGGGGGAAAACTGTATGAAGTGATATCAAAGCTGCACTTGAACCCACCTCTGGTGTCACGTTAATATATGGGGGCACGCTGTATGAAGTGATATCAAAGCTACACTTGAACCCACCTCTGGTGTCACGTTAATATATGGGGGCACGCTGTATGAAGTGATATCAAAGCTACACTTGAACCCACCTCTGGTGTCACGTTAATATATGGGGGCACGCTGTATGAAGTGATATCAAAGCTACACTTGAACCCACCTCTGGTGTCACGTTAATATATGGGGGCACGCTGTATGAAGTGATATCAAAGTTACACTTGAACCCACCTCTGGTGTCACGTTAATATATGGGGGCACGCTGTATGAAGTGATATCAAAGCTACACTTGAACCCACCTCTGGTGTAACGTTAATATATGGGGGCACGCTGTATGAAGTGATATCAAAGCTACACTTGAACCCACCTCTGGTGTCACGTTAATATATGGGGGCACGCTGTATGAAGTGATATCAAAGCTACACTTGAACCCACCTCTGGTGTCACGTTAATATTTAATGAAACGCGTTCAGAAAAATCTCTTCCCCCCCTCCCCTTTGTTCAGGTAAATTAGTTTTAAAAGAAGAAACGTTTACCAGTATTGCAATCCTTTCCGAAGTAGCCTTGCTTGCAACCCTTTGCACACAATCCACTAGTTCGCTCACACGATTGTTCTACGCAGTTCATGGGGCATTCTGTTTGAAAGTCATAGTGTACGATTAATTTAACCCACCTGTGTGACCTGTGTGGCAAATAAAGTCACAGTTTAATGTGTTTTTTGTTAATTTTCAGTGATGCTCCTCAAGGCAGTTTTTTGTTGTTGTTTTTACATTTGTTTGTGTAGAACTCTTCTTTTATTTAACAAATAAAACATGAATGAACATACGCATTGATACAGGCGTGCTTAAGCCAAAAACTTCATAATAACAATATTTCAATTTTGCCCAAGTGTATTCCACAAACTAAAAAAAATCGTCTGAAATTGTAAATTCTACAATTGCAACTTTTGAAAACAAATAACAATAAAAATGAAATGATACTAAATTTAATTTGAAACTTTCGTGACCTTTGGCTGTCTTTATGTCATAATATTCCATAATAAATTATATGTTTCAATACCAGAATTTTACATTTTTACATATCTATTTTATTGATTCGATTAATGTCTAGCCTGGTATGTTTGGTGGTTTGTTTGTTTGTTTTTTTTGTTGTTGTTTTTTTTTTAAAGTTATTGAAACAATGTACAAATATCATGAAGAGTGTGTTAACTGTTACCCGGGTGTCGTATACATTATAATAATATATATGTCTACATCTTTCTTCTGGTACACTTCATGGTATTTCAAGGCCAGGCGTTCTACATGCCTCCCGACAAGCAATTTAAAAAAAAAAAAAACCTGCATCAGATTGTTAGCACCACTGGGTTAAAGTTATGGCTAGTCGGGTGTTTTGTAACACTTGCATAGATCATTTGTGTGTTTCTTCTGGTTGATTTATCAAAAGCTTTATCATGGATATTGTGTGTACCATGTCATAAACAAATACATAATATATTTGCTCTAATTTTTATTTGAAACCTTAAACTTCGTCTTTTGTCTTTCTAACCTCATCATGTTTAGTTCACGTAGTCGTAGCAAAGACAAATAAACATCTGGTTTTAATGGTGTCAATAAACGATCACACTTTCTTTAAAAATATACATGTTTTTTTTTAGAATTATTGGTTTGGGACTGAAAATAAAGTTGATGATATAGTTTTTCCCATTTAAAGTATTTGTACCAAGCTAACGATGCATAATTTATAGCAATGTAATGATGTATGTATAGCAATGTAAAACAGTTATGGTTGAATTTTAATGGTGTATTCATAGCAATGTAATAATGCATTTATCGCATTGTAATGGGGTAATCATAGCAATTTTATGATGTATTAATAAAAGAAATAGTATATATATATATATATATATATATATATATATATATATATATATATATATACCATGAAGATTATTACATTGCTAGAAATACGTCATTACAATGGAAGAAATATATATAAATAAATATATTTATATATATTTCTTCCATTGTAATGACGTATTTCTAGCAATGTAATAATCTTCATAGCAATATAATCATGTATTCGTCCCTAGTTCAAACATGTAGGACAATCAAGTTTTCAGCCTGGACAGCACAGCAATTAAAATAATTCACTGGCATCTATAGATATTTTACCTGATCCACATCCATCTCCAAAAAAACCAGGTAAGCAATCTTTTTCACATTGTCCTGTAGTTACGGAACAGGCCATATCCAGACAGCTCACTGGGCAGCCTAACATTTAAAAAAAAATCATATCTAAAAATATTTTTATAATTTATTAAAATCTATTCAACAATATATATATATATATATATATATATATATATATTTATTTATTTATTTATTTAGGCATTTTTATATAGCGCTTATCATAAAGCTCTAAGCGCTTTACAATTATTAAAACAAGTAAACTAAGTAAATACAAATGAGACACTAGGATAGTAACTACTATTCTATAGAAACAATGAAAATGGCTATAAAAAGAGGACACTTTGACACTTCAGGATTAAACCGAAACAGAAAATTAGGTAAGGCAAGGAGGATGCATCACAGGTCATAGGCGGACCTAAACAGATGAGTTTTAAGGGACTTTTTGAAAAGGGACGAGGTTTCACTATGACGTACATGGAAGGGGAGCTGGTTCCAGAACGTGGGCCCATGGAAGCAGAAGGAGCGTTCACCGATGGTCTTAGTTTTAGTTCTTGGGATTGAGAGGGTTCTACGGTCAATGGAAGAACGTAGTTGTCTTGTGGGGATGTAAGGAAGCAACAGTTCAGAGAGATAGACAGGAAAGTGAGGGTCAGTGAACGAGTTGAAGCAAAGATTATATATATCAATAATCAACTAGATTTGAACGATACACATTAAAAAAATGTTTAATTGTTTGCAGTCAGTTCAAAAGATCTAAAAGTCAAATAAAAGTTTGTAAAATTTTGTAAAAGGTTTATTGAATTTAAAATTATCAATAAAAATGGCCCACTTTAACTCCAATTTAAAAGATTCAAATGAATATTGAATCGTGTCACAATTACCTGTACATCTCTTGCCGAAGTACCCCGGGAGGCAACCGTCAAGGCAGACCCCAGTCGTTGTGTTGCACTGACCGGTCTCAGCACAGCCAATACTGCATACTGAGGTGTTCGATTAAACAAGAAAACAAAATTAACGATTTGCATGCGGCACACGAGACACTTAGACGTTTAGATTTTGAGATCCGCTGTGTTCATGGCATTTGGATGAAGGCAGCCACTACGTACTAATTTCATTTAGTTAAATAGAGCCATTGTGTACATGGCATTCAGGTGAAGACAGCCACTTTTTACATGTCATATAGCTAAATAGAGCCACTGCGTACTACATTTCATTTAGTTAAATAGAACCACTGTGTACATGGCAATCAGGTGAAGACAGCCACTGTGTACATGTCATATAGCAAAATAGAGTTACTATTTACATGTCATTTAGTTAAATAGAGCCACTGTGTACATGGCAATTAGGTGAAGACAGCCACTTTGTACATGTCATTTAGATAAATAGAGCCACTGTGTACATGTCATTTAGTTAAATAGAACTACTACGTGCATGGCGTTTAGGTTCAAAGAGTTTCTATGACAGTGATGAAATATTTAGTTCATTGTGGAATGTGGAGGTCCTCTACATCACAACATAAGTGACATGACGCAATTGTCTCTGGGACACAAATAGTTGAGTTGTACAAGACAGTAAGAAATAGAAATATGAGTTGAACTGGACATGTAAGAAAGAGAAATATGAGTTGAACTGGACAAGTAAGAAATAGAAATATGAGTTGAACTGGACAAGTAAGAAATAGAAATATGAGTTGAACTGGACAAGTAGGAAATAGAAATACGAGTTGTACTGGACAGTAAGAGATAGAAATATGAGTTTTACAGGACACGGAGATAAATAATGATTTTTGTACACAGCTAGAACACACATCTATTCTGTATCTATAGATGGCTTAATTAATAAACCATTACCGTCTATACCAGAGCTTATTTTTTTACCAATTCATATCACTTATAAATGGTATTAATATAAAAGTATCTGTCTCTACGAGTATATTTTTTTAATATATTTTTATTTTTCTGTAGTATTGGCTATTCATGTACCATTGTCTGTCTCTATCGGAGCTTATTTATATAAGGCACCCTACCGTCCTCGTGAGCAGTGATTATTTCAGAAATTCCCCTTTTTTTTTTGGGGGGCAGGGCCCTTTGGTTTTTTGTTGGGCCTTTTTTTGCTGGGGGGGGGGGGGCCACGTGACTTTTCCCGGGGGGGGGCAGAAAGAAACCCTGCTCGTGAGGCGATGGAGCGATGGAGTAACTATGTAGTCCTACGCTTCGACGAGTGGCTCACTAGGCCAATGCAATCTAGAACGGCAATCTCGACTGCATTTCTCGCAAGGGAATATTCCTGATTTATGTCTGTTCTTCCTTATTGTTCTTTTTGTTGCAAGGTCTTTGTTTCGCGTATCTTCTGCCTTTTTTTACTCCTTCACACACTGCTGTTCGCCAGATGTAACGTTGTTCGGCAATGATCTCTATTTGTTGAGATCAATGTTGGCTTTCCACATGCTACTTTTTGAAAACGTTCTTCAATCTCAGGCGTGTCCCTCCAACAAGTATTGTCCCTTCTGCCAACTCTCCATACAGTAGCAACTTTGGGATAAGGCCTTTCGTCATTCTTCTTACATGGCATAACCAGCGAAGGTGCCTCTTACTCAGAGCGGAGAAAATGCTAAACATTTTTGCACGTTCTAAGACCTCTGTGTTAGGCACCTTTTTCCTGCCATTGAATACGTTAAATGTGACGCAGTCATCTTGATGGAAGCTGTTGAGCTTCCGCTGGTATATGTGGTCCACACTTCACTGCCATATAGTAGCGTACTAAGCACACATGCCTGATAGACACTTATTTTGTTTGTTTTTTTCAGTTAGATTGATATCTTTCCACACCCTCTTTTCAGTTTAGCCATAGTTGCTGCTGCATTTGCGATCCTGATGTTTATTTTTTCATCAACAGAGAGAGAACTTGAAATATTTGATCCCAGGCATGTGAAATGCTCAACAATTGAAATATTATGTCCCTTAATTGATATCATTGGAGGGGACGGTGCTCCTTGCATCATAACATGTGTTATCTGAAGACTAATTGTAAGTCCAAACTCTTGACAAGGGTGTGATAGACAATTAACTAGCCCCGAAAACCTTCTTCTTTGTGAGATTTTAAAGTGGCATTGTCGTCGAACAGCAGTTCACGAATTATTACCTTTTTTTAT
The DNA here is from genome assembly GCA_964033795.1 of Lymnaea stagnalis. NCBI lineage: Eukaryota > Metazoa > Mollusca > Gastropoda > Lymnaeidae > Lymnaea > Lymnaea stagnalis. The sequence continues at coordinate 434,253 of CAXITT010000230.1, read as the reverse complement.
CTTGGTCTTTGCAAGAAGGTAAGCGACATTGAACAGCCTACCATCAGAACTCGTATGAACGTACACTCCATCTTCACAGTCCCTGAAGGCAAATCGAAGAAGCATCAAGAAAAAATTGGAGAAGATCGTTTTTGCCATTACCCAAACATGTTTGACTCCGCTGCTGACTGGGAAAGCCCTAGAGACCGCGCCATTGAAGGTTACTGTGCTGTGCATATTTTTTGTAAAATATCTGTATGATTGTGAGCAGTCGTAAGGGACAACTATTCTTTGCGAGATACTGGAAAAAGCCTCCCCGATTTAACAAGTCGAATGCTTTTGTCAGATCTATGAAAGCAATATATAGAGACATCTGCTGTTCAAGACACTTCTCCTGAATTTGGCGTAACGAGAATATCATGTCTATAGTTGAGCGCCCACTCCGGAAGCCACACTGGGACTCTGGGTAGATGCGGTTAGCTAGACTCTGCAATCGTTTAATTGCAACACGGGCAAAAGTCTTTCCCACTAAGCAAAGGAGAGAAATTCCTCGATAGCTATTACAATCACTTTTGACCCCTTTATTTTTTAACAATGTTATGATGTTGGCGTCTCTCGTGTCCTGTTGAATGTGACCTGTTTCCCTACACAGACAGAGGAGCTCATGTAACTGCTGAAGTAGTATCGTTTTTCCATTTTTTAAGGACTTCCGGTGGAATGCCGTCCATCCCTGGTGCCTTCCATTTAGCAAGGTAATCAATTGCCTTTTGGAGCTCCCGCAACATTCATTGTTGCGCATAGTTCAAGATAATTCTCTACCCAAAGTCGTAGTTGATCGTTTGGGCTCTTGATAATTTGACTCGTCTTGGATTTAGAAGGAGCAATTTTTGAAGTGTATGTACCTAATGCCCTCTTGATGCCCTCGTACATGCTCCTCGAATCCTTGCTGTCGGATGCCAATGGTATAGAATTGCAAAGGTCTAGCTAGTACGTGTTGACACAGTGGCGGGCCGTCGGCTGGGATATTTTTCTTTGCAGTTAGGAGAGCCTGTAGTGTATGTGTACAAGGTGCATCCCTGTAGGCAAGCAGGGCTATTCTCCTCCTCTCAGTTACGGGTTCCGTCAAATTCCAATGCGCCGTGTACCAGTCATTATTTTTATGCTCCATTTTACCGGACATGGATGAATCGTACACAGCATCTCGTAAATGAGTCCAATTAGAGTCAATAGTGCCATGGGGTGAACCTAGATATATATATATATATATATATATATATATATATATATATATATATATATATATATATATATAT
>CAXITT010000230.1:419609-430308 GCA_964033795.1 Lymnaea stagnalis | reverse complement strand
CCCCCCCCTCCCCCTGAGCGTGACGTAATTTGCGAACGACCCCCAACAATAATTTATCAGCCCTTTTTTTTTTTTTTTGCAAACTTTGCAGCTTCAGAAAGCGAAAAGTAGATAGATCGCAGCTGTGCTCCTCACATGGGACACTCAACTATTTAACCAGACATGGCCATACATAATGGGTAAAAATGTAATGCTTATTTGTTTTAAATTCGAATTTAAAACGATCATAAGGAAAGAAACTCTCCGCATTGCTATATATTTGAAAGAAAAGTGATTCAAATCTAAATGTAACCATTGTAAAATATATGTGTATACATATCACCTTAACCGTTGTAAAAAAAAAAATGACACCTTAACAATTGTAATAAATACCCCCCTTAGCAACTGTAACAAATGCAAACTCAACGATGCGAATGACATGTTACCAATGCATTTATCGCCATAGTGCTTAGGCTTGCAGCCACGTGTGCACGCACCGGTGGCACTGTCACAGGAGCCGTCTTCAGCACATCCTCCACTGCAAGCTGTAAAGGGTTAACTTATAGTTCAGCATGTATCTCAAGTTGTCAGCTTGTATCTTCGTGGCAAGGCATGAATATTTTAGAGGTAAGAGTCCAAATTAAAACAGAATCAATTAGAGCGCGCCCGACGCTCCCCCAGGGTTGTGGGGGGCAAAAATGGAGGTTTGGGTATATTCGGACGTTAATGTAACCATTCCGTCCTTAGATGTTCGATTCCTAGCGATGAAAATAGGGCACCACTATTGAATGTTCAGGTGCCCCTTAGTTAAGGTTGCCTCCTGCTGACTAACCAATAGGAGGAAGATGCTAGGTGGGTTGGTGGTGGTGGTGGTGGGGGGGGGGGCTATCCCAGGGGGAGGGAACAGACAAACTGCTGCTGTGGAGCCCGATAGAATGGGCTGTCAGGGGTTACGGCGGAGGGTACAGTGTGGACGGCATGAGCACCAATGGCCGGCTGAATTTTGGGGGGGTGGGGGGGGGGGGGGGGGGGGGGGGGGCTATCCCAGGGTGAGGGAACAGACAAACTGCTGCTGTGGAGCCCGATAGAATGGGCTGTCAGGGGTTAAGGTGGAGGGTACAGTGTGGACGGCATGAGCACCAATGGCCGGCTGAATTTTTTTTCCTATGTACGCATTTAGTGGTTCAGAAAGTTAAAAAAAAAAAAAAACATTAATAAAGAAAAACGTTCAGTTTATGAAGCTAAAACATTCAAGCCGCGTTTTATAGTTTAGCGTGCAGTATAACTTATAAATTAAAATGAAAGGTGCGAATTGATTATTTGATTAATTTTATAAGTTAAACGCAAAGGCCACGCCATTTCGCATTTCGAGGTGGCTCGCAGTTTTCTAGCAATAATGGTCTCTGTAATTGTGACGAAGTTATTTTGATTGACAATGCAAGGAGACGAACAGTAGTTCAAGCATCTCGTGTGATAACACATATGTGGAATAATCTCACCTCTTCTTTAAAAAAAAAACAAACTTGTATACAAGTAATAAATAGTCTTTCAAATTAGGAGTACCCTGCGTGCTAATTTAAGAAATAGTAGAGGACGTTTAAGACGAAGGAGGGTTGCCTAGAACAGGTTTCCTGTAAAATAAGTAAAATTATTTAATCTTTTCTCTTAAGCTCCACTCCCTCATCTTCATGACATTGTGTTTTCATCAATTTCATCAAAGGAAAAAAATGCATCAGGCAAGTAGGAAGTGTTATAAAAATAAGCAGAAAAATATCAACATTAAGCTATGCAGTATGTAACGGTCAGATATCCTAAACAATGAGCCATGCAGCATGTAATGGACAGGAAATTTTAACAATGAGCTATGCCGCATGTAACGGTCAGATATCCTAAACAATGAGCTATGCAGCATGTAGTGGTCAGAAAATTTTAACAATGAGCTATGCCGCATGTAACGGTCAGATATCCTTCAATGAGCTATGCAGCATGTAGTGGTCAGAAAATTTTAACAATGAGCTATGCCGCATGTAACGTTCAGATATCCTAAACAATGAACCATGCAGGATGTAATGGTAAGAAAATCTAAACAATAAGCTATACAGCATGTAACGGTCAGAAAACCTAATCAATACGCTATGCAGAATGTTATGGTTATAATTTTATGAAGAATATTACTAGCGCCATGGTCATGTGAGCCTAGATGTTAATAAGAACTGTTAAAGAAGTCTTTAAATATCCAGACAAACCGTGCATTTACTATCAAAATTTTAGTATTACTTTCGTATCGGTTTGGTATTACTTAAGTATTTCTTTAGTATCTCTTGTCGAATAAAGTTTTAAGGGTAAACAAGAACCCTTTTAATTTTATTAAAATTAAAAATGAACACGCTAGATGTAAATGAGTTAGGCTTCGAACAGCAAATAAGACTAGATCTAGTGTAAACTTATAATATGAAATGAAATGATATAAGTCTGCACGGAACAATAGTAATATATTTTAAAAAATTTGTTCATCAAATACCTAACAATAACCAAACCTTCCTACCCCCCATCCCCCAAATTACTACTGACGGATCGAATATTAATTACGTTGATGAAATAATAGTAATAATTTTTATCTTAATGACAAATTAAGAATCTTCAAGTTAGAAATAGAAACTAATATGAATTCACTAAAAGAATTCTTGAGTGATTCGATTCATCACTGTTGTCGCAATAAAAAATATTCAGCCAAACATTTGTCCAGAAATGATCTCAAAGCGTCTCTAACCGTTTCTAATGAGCTTCAGCTTTTTACTCTAAACTCGTTATGTCACAAAACATGGTGGTGTTGTATTTAAATACGGTGTAATTTCATTAGAACAAACAAAAAAAAAATTAAATAAATAAACATCAGTACTTGACAGATGGTGGAGCTATGATCTGTGATTTTTAAATTGTCTGGACAGTAGCATCATACGTACGGTTGCTGGAATTTCTCACTGCGCACGTGTGAGCCCCTAAAGAGATTACTGGCTAAAAACTGGCATATGAATGGATCTCTAAAACTAAGTATAGTCTAACTGTAACATTGCCTTTAAACAATAACATTGTGATCATTACTAGAAATTAATCGATTCAATGAATCTATCTCACAATTGCAAATATATTACAACATATCCTGGTTTCGAGTCAAATCTAACTACTACTTGCTTAAGCTTAATTTTAGAAAATAAAGAAGGCCATGGAACAAGAAATGTAAGTAATATTAGGAGCTTAGCGAAAATTGATCTTCAGCAGGCCTCAATCTTTCCAGAAGAGCGGCCAGTGTTACTCCGTGGAACGGCTCCCCACTAGAAGCGGACAGAAGAAGAAGAAGAAGAAGAAAAGTGATCATATTTCTTTGCTAATTCATTTTTTTAAAACACAGTATCCTAAATTTGCGGCAAATGACATCTGATTGTTCATTTCTTTGCACCTGCGCTTTGTAATGACTGGGCGGTGGATTAAATGTGTATTAGGAGTAGTATAGTATGTCTGAATGGGTTATTATTTCGGAGGCGCGACTCCACGCCCCCAGGAGACGTATGGAGGCGCAAAAGAATATAAGAAATAATTAAGGGGTGATAATAACATGATTTTTAAAAAATGATTTTACTTAATAAGTCCCCTTGTTGTTTATTTATTAAGCGGTTTATTTTCGACGGTTTTAATTACTTGTCTTTTTTTTATAATTAGGTAAAACTTACACTGTTTCGGTGAGCATAACAAAACAAGAACAAAAGGTCTGATAAAACATCACAACACTTTAGGCAAAACAGACTTTATGTATGTTCTTAAAACTCAACAAGCTAGGGGCGGAAAAAATATCGGTTTTAAAACACTATGATCAGCTGTCAATTCGTACACGCAACACAGAAATTCTCTTTCCTATTTTTATATAAAAAGACAGGTAGCCGCAGACAATTTCACAATATCTCCTCTTGCTATTTAGGTAGTTTTGCAACCTCTGAGACCTATGCAACCCAATACAGCACTAGGTTAATGACTTGACGACTTTGACTTGACTTTGTAACATTTAAAAACTGTGATACATCTGTCCTTTAAGTCGTTCATACTTAATAAAAAAATTGTGATAAATATGTACTTACATAATATTTACTTAATAAATATAAATATTTACTTAATAAAGGGGGAGCGGTGGTCAAAGTGATAGTGCGCTGCGGTACCAAGACTTCAAAATAAATTTCTATCAGTCACGGGTTCGAATCCTGGCTGGTAAGCTCATCTAGGAGAAGGAAACTCCGCTGCCCTGCGGCCTTACCTGCTCTTCGGGAGCAAACCCCGACAGAAAATCAGGAAATGGAGCACCTACAGGCGGTCTCCTGCGACGCCAATGGCTGGTTACACCATTGACGTGGGAAAGACTACCAATGTCTACCCCAGTCTGGTACTCGCTATCCCGTCATGTGTCACGGCATTACTGATGATCCGCAGTCAATAAACGACACACGGAATAATCGATAGAGAACTTAAAAGGCTAAAGATTGACATGGCTCCCAGACAACGGTTCACTCAAAGAGGCAAATTACACTTTCTTCTGGCAAGGCAGACCAACAAACGAACCTAGACAGCATGGTGTAGCTTTCGCTGTTAAGAACACTCTTACATTCTGCATTGATCCCCCGTCATCAGGCTTGGAGAGGATCAATGCAGCCCAGCAAACATTCTTAGTGTATATGCCCAACTCTCTGTTCAACTCCGGAGCTTTAGACCAGGCAATAGCCAGCATCCCCAAAGACGAGGCAATCTCCCATGAGGGAGATTTCAATGCTTGAAGCCTGGCCCTCATGCCTTGGACTCTTTGGAAGAGGAAAGATAAATTAAAATGGACAACACTTACTTCAAGTGCAAGGATATACATCCTGGAGACACCCTCGATCCCGCCAATGGCACCAGCTTGACCTCATCATCACCAGGCGTGCACAACTAGCTAGTATCCTACTCACTCGCAGCTATCACAGTGGAACTCACTGTGACACGGATCACTCCTTTGTCGCCAGCAAGGTACGCATAATGAGGAAAAACTCGTACCACACCAAGAAAAAGGGATGTCCACGTATCAATACCTTCGGACTGGTTTGATGAACATTGGGACGAGATGAAACCTGTCACTGAAGCCAAAAGGAAAGCTCTTACGGCTTACAAGGAAAAGCCTACACCCGACAGGTTGCATGCCTTAAAAACAGCCAAGTCACTTGCCCAAAAGGTTGCACGTAATTGTGCCAATACCTACTGGCTTAACCTCTGTTCCAGCATACAGTCAGCTGCAGATATGGGCGATGCAAAAGCAATGTACGAAAACATTATCTGGAATTGTATTCAACAGTTACCACAGTCTCCAGCACCGCTCTAGATGACATCCCAGATATGCCACTCATGGAAGAACTTGATGTCATGCCCTCACAGGAAGAGCTGAGCAAAGCTATTGATAGCCTAGCTTGTGGAAAAGCGCCTGGGGATGATGGAATACCACCAGATGCTCTAAAGAGTGGTAAGATAGCTTTACTCCAACCATTGCACGAGATTCTGTCCCTCTGCTGGGAACAGGGCTACATCCCCCAAGACCTAAAGGATGCAAATATAGTGACACTATATAAAAACAAAGGTGATAGGAGTGATTGCAATAATTATCGCGGCATTTCACTCCTTAGTATTGTAGGAAAGGCCTTTGCCCGTGTCATACTAACACGTTTACAGAGTCTAGCATCCCGTGTCTATCCAGAATCTCAGTGCGGTTTCCGGTCTGGGCGGTCTACCATAGACATGGTGTTCTCCATACGACAGCTCCAGGAAAAATGCAGAGAGCAGCAGATGCCTTTGTGGATTTACAAAAGCCTTTGATTACGTCAGTCGCAACGGGCTATCCAAAATACTGGCAAAAATCGGCTGTCCCCCTCACCTACTTGCCATCATCAGAGAGTTCCATGGAAATATGCAGGGTACAGTGCAGTTTGATGGAGCCAAGTCAGAAGCCTTTCCAGTCAGCAGCGGAATTAAAAAAGGTTGTGTACTCGCACCAACACTGTTCGCAATATTCTTCTCTGTACTAATTCAATACGCATTCAAGGATAGCAGTGAGGGAATCTGGTTACACACCAGAGCTGATGGAGGACTTTTCAACACTGCCCGCCTCCGAGCCAAGACCAAAATGACGGATGTCCTAATTCGCGAACTACTATTTGCGGATGATGCGGCACTAACAGCACACACAGAAACTGGTTTGCAACAGCTCGTGTCAAGCTTCTCCAATGCCTGCAAAGAATTTGGTCTGCAAATCAGCTTGAAAAAGACAAACATCATGGCCCAAGACACTCGACCTCAACCTAACATAAAAATCGATAATGAAAACTTGAAGGTTGTGGACAGCTTCACCTACTTGGGGTCCAAGGTCTCCAATACACTGTCCATTGAAGAAGAAATTAACAGCAGAATCGGCAAGGCAGCTGCCACAATGGCTAAACTAAATAAACGGGTCTGGCAAAACACCAAGCTAACGGAGAAAACCAAACTGTGCGTCTATCGAGCTTGTGTCATCAGTACACTACTATACGGGAGCGAGACATAGACCACCTATACATCCCAAGAGCGCAAGCTTAATAGCTTCCTTGTGAGATGCCTGTGTCGCATCCTTGGTATTAAATGGCAAGAAAAAGCGACTAAAAGTGAGGTCCTAATGCGTGCGAATACCCAAAGCATGTTCACAATCCTTAGTGAAAGACGGCTGAGATGGCTAGGTCATGTTAAAAGAATGAGTCCCGGCCGCATTCCGAAAGACCTCCTATATGGTGAACTTGCTTCGGGAAAGAGGAAAAAAGGTCGCCCACGTCTGCGATTTAAAGATGTCTGCCAAAGGGACATGACAGCAGCCAAAATACATACAAGTGACTGGGAGTGTAAGGCAAAAGACCGATCTACGTGGCGCACAGTTGTCAAAGTGGGCGTCATGGTAGCCGAGGAGCGAAGAATGGAAGAGGCTGCAGACAGAAGAGCTAGGAGAAAGGCCAAAACATTTAGAAGCACGGAACTCGTGTGTAAAAACTGTGGTAAAGACTGCCACTCAAGGATAGGACTGCACAACCACTCGAGAAAATGCAACCCAACCCAACGGTGATGCACCATCGTCTCACGAGACGGAAGGATGCCGATTAGACTTAATAAAGAAATTGTGATAAAGCTATACCTGTGATAAAATATATACTTAATATTTAATATTATTTAATAATATGTACTTAATATGATACTGCAACAATGATTGTTATGATAAAGTAAATTTAAAAAACTACATAAACTATACGATACCTCTATGTTGTCCTTTTGTTATCTTTAATTTTGACAATTACTCATTAGAAAATACACAAAACACGATTAATTAAAAGGAAATAGCATGATGACAATACTAATTAAAATAGAACCAAAAGGACTTAACATAATAAAAATCACTCATTAGAAAATTGAAAACCACTCGATGAAAGACAATTTAATTAATTATACTTCATTAAAAAAACAAGACAAGTAATTAAAACCGTCGAAAATAAACCGCTTAATTATTAAACAACAAGGGGAATTATTAATTAAAATCATTTTTTTAATCATGTGATAATCGCCCCTTAATTATTTCTTATATTTCTTTGCGCCTCCATACGCCTCCTGGGGGGGTGGAGGTGCGCCTCCAAAATGATAACCCATTCGGACATACTATACTACTATTAGGATGTGCACCGATGAGAAAAGTATCATTTTAAAACGTTTAGCGCGAAAGAAGGCCTGCTTACCCGCGCATCGGGCACCATAGTATTTTGCAATACAGCCGTGAACACAAGCTCCCGTTTTGGGATCACAGGTTCCGTCTTTTCCGCAACCAGCACTGCATCCTGTTCATGAATGAAATGTAGGATTAAAACTTACTGATAATTTTTACGTATATCGTATTTAAAAATTATACTGGGATTTGTTGAAATGTTTTACATGTATATAATCAGACATTTGACAAGTTCATATCAAAACATTCTACAGCTACAAATTGAAATAAGAATACGGACGTGTATTTAAATAATATTGCTGGCACATATTGAGATACTTTAAAGTAAATATTTAAGAACTTAAATATTGAAATATTTTAAAATTACAATGGACCATTTTAAAGGTACATTGTGAAACATTTTACAGTTAGATATTGAAATGTTTTTAGGATACTTCATATGTTTTAAACATAGATATTAGAAAATTTTACAGGTAAAAAATGAAAAATTTTAACAGTAATTTGTAAAGATATTTTTAAATACATTTCATTTTAACTTCATACACAAACACGTTAAATATTTTTTTAAAGCACAAAGCAACAGCTAAAGAGTTATTCTCAATACCAAAACAAGCACCCATGGATCAAATCATATCCATTCTTCTTTCCCTTCAAAAAACGCAACAACTGATTTTGGGGGATGTAACTTGTGGGTCTGGCTGAAGTTTGTTTGGTGTCATTGTCAACGAGTCTATATGCCACGTTTCATTTTGAATATTGGTCAGTTAGCCGTCCCAAAAGGTTGACATAAATGCATAAACACACGAATAAAAGCGAAGTAAATGTAAAGAATGGGTGTAAAAAGATCCTTATGCAGTAAATTCTCTATTGAAGATAGATGAATAGATTAATAGATGAACAGATGGATAGATGGATAGATGAATAGATGGATAGATGGATAGATGAATAGATGGATAGATGGATAGATGGATAGATAGATAGATGGATAAATAGATAGATAGATGGATGGATAGATGGATGGATGGACGGATAGATGGATAGACGGATAGACGGATAGACGGATAGACGGATAGGCGGATAAACGGATAGATGGATAGATGGATAGACGGATAGATGGATATAAGGGTAGACGGATAGACGATAGACGGGTAGACGGATAGATGGATAGATGGATAGATGGATAGATGGATAGATGGATAGATGGATAGATGGATAGATAGATAGATAGATAGATAGATAGATAGATAGATAGATAGATAGATAGATAGATAGATAGATAGATAGATAGATAGATAGATAGATAGATAGATAGATAGATAGATAGATAGATAGATAGATAGATAGATAGATAGATAGATAGATAGATAGATAGATAGATAGATTAATGATTACCAATGCATCTTGGGCCAAACGATTTCGGCTTGCAGCCATTGGCACACGCCCCTGTGGATTGATGACAAGAATCTGTTCCAGCGCAGTTGGGGCTACATCCTGAGAAGATGTGAACAAAGTCATCTTATTGGACAGTGAACAAAGTTATGTTATAGAACAAGTGAACAAAGTCATCTTATTTGACCACCCAAGTATTCCCCACGTACGGTGGATTTACTTCCAGCACCTGACCTGGACCACCCAAGTATTCCCCGCAGACGATGGATTTACTTCCAGCACCCGACCTGGACCAGCCAAGTATTCCCCGCAGACGGTGAATTTACTCCCAGCACCCGAAGTGAACCACACATGTGTCCACCAGAAGATGACATTACTTTCAGCACCAAAAGTGGGTCACACAAATATTCCCAAAGCGGTTGATCTACTTAAAGCATACTAAGTGGACCACACAAGTATACCCCATGCGGTGGATATACTTCCAGCTGTGTTTCTGTTAACACTGACTCTCGTACACCGTCTGAAACTTTAAGAAGAGAATAGAGAAGGGATATATCTTGGATGGCCTTAGTCTAAATGGGGAAGTTACAAGAAAATGATAATTAATTTGAGCAGTGACGGATGTTCGCAGAGTAAATTGCACCAGATTCTGGTCAGAATTGATTGATTGTTTGATCGGTTGACATAGAATTACGTGAGTTGCAGTCAGCGCCGAAATAACCAGAGGCACATCCCTTGCTGCACAGTCCTGTCTCCTCGGAGCAAGGTCCGTTACAGAATTGAGGACACGCTGAAACAATATAACAAGTCATGCTTTTAAAAGTAGTGCACTACTGGAAGACATGATGTGGATATAACGATGTGTAGTCTTCTCGATTCTTAAAGGTTTTAATAAAGTTATTGAAACTACAAACCAATGTCAGGACAAATTTCAGTTCTATTTATAATAATGTGTACAATGTTTGTTGAATCTCTCCCCCACCCCCCTATGCTCTCTTTTTTTCGAGCAATTTCAATATAAACTCTCTCCTACAGGTGCCGAAATTGATATGCATAAAAAAAAATTAATTACAAAATTCAATACTTATTTTTTTTTAAATCCTTTTATATGAAATAAGACCTTTGTATCTAAATTTTCCTAAAGCATTTAAAGTCATCTTTCAGATAGATAGATTAGATAGATAGATTAGATAGATAGATAGATAGATCGATCGATCGATAGATAGACAGACAGACAGACAGACAGACAGACAGACAGACAGACAGACAGACAGACAGACGACAGACAGACAGACAGACAGACAGACAGACAGACAGACAGACAGACAGACAGACAGACAGATAGACAGATAGACAGATAGACAGATAGACAGATAGACAGATAGACAGATAGACAGATAGAAAGATAGACAGATAGACAGATAGACAGATAGACAGATAGACAGATAGACAGATAGACAGATAGACAGATAGACAGATAGACAGATAGACAGATAGACAGATAGACAGATAGACAGATAGACAGATAGA
>CAXITT010000230.1:388003-406388 GCA_964033795.1 Lymnaea stagnalis | reverse complement strand
TTTTTTTTTGGTTTTTTTTTTTTTGTTTGGTTTTTTTTTTTTTTTTTTTTTTTTTTTGTTTTTTTTTTTTTTTTTTTTTTTTTTTTTTGTTTTTTTTTTTCGTCGGAGATTTGAACGCCGAAGTCACAGTGAGATACCCTTACCTGATACATACATAAAGCACCGGGGAAACATAAAAATAAAAAAAAACTAACATATATTAATAGATGCTGTAAATTTAGTTTTGAAGAAAGTAAAAATGTTATTCTGAACAATTGTTTTTTTCGAAGCACCAAAAAAAAGAGAGAATGACCGTATCCTTTAAACGTGTTCAGAGAGAACGGTTCTTGGTACAGATCTTGCCATCACATCTCTGTTAATTGGATTTTGTAGTTGACGTTTTGGGTAGAAATACATTTTTTTACAATGCAGCCAATCAAACACGTAAGTTTTTCAGTGAAAGTAAAAGCTTTGGCCTTCAAAGGCGTTGTAGAGACGCATTCGTTGTTTTCACTTGCCAGGATAAGTTAACGGCACTAAGTGACGCACCCGTTGTTTCGACAGGCAATTAGAGGTTAATGACAGAAGTGAAGAAACCGTTGTTTTGACAGGCTATGAAAGTTTAATGACATCAGTGAAACAGCCAATGATTTGACAGGCAATGACACATTGATGGCAGATGTGAAGTTAACAGTTAAATCTTTTATTTTAAAGAACCAACACTACGACATCTACATTTTGAAAAAAAAAATATATATATTTCTTGAACTCTATACAGCTAAATCGAATAACAACATTGCAGCGGCCCGGTGCAACAACATTCCGTCGTTCGTTAACGTCCATTGATTGAAAAAGATAAAGCTAGCGATGCTAAGAAACTTGCGGTGTAGAAATATCGGTCGGTTCTTTAAAAAGGATAAAATCATTGTTGAGGCAAACAACTGGTCGGAACAGATTGGAGAATCGGACTCGTTCGAACATTGATTCTGAATTTTTTAATAATATTGACTTCTCAAGACAACGCTGTTTGCTTGTCTGAATTTACAGCTCGCAGGAAAGGCTTTTAATTTTAGTGATAATATTGAAGTGGTTGAATAAGAATTTTTGTTTTAAAATTCAAATGCAACTCAACATGTATTCCTTCACAGATTTGGTTTGGCTACTTTTGAAAAATAAAACTAGCAAATATACCCTGCCGTTGCCCGGAATTATATTTGAAAAAAATAACACTTTCTACAGCGTTATAATTAACATTTAAATGAAGCGCTATGCAGAAATAAATAAATATATAACTTTGTCTCCTATAAAATCACATTTAAAACAACTTTGGTAAGCCTTCGCTTTCCACTGGGATCCCGTTTCCGATGGTATTCTGGATGCGGTAGAAATCCGATACCTGTGGGTTCCCAATCTCGTGGGTTCCCGATCCAGTGAAATCCCGTTTCATGTTGGGCTTCCGTTCCGGATTCCCGTTTTTACGTTAATTCCCATCCTGTTAGGATCCCGTTCTCTTATGGGATCCCGATAGAATCCTGTCACATATCAAGTATAGAGATAATAAGTTTGTTTCGGTTAAAGTATTGTTTTTGGTAAGTTAGGATGAACAGGAAGTGAGTTTGAGATTGTATGTCATGCGCAAAGAGGCAAGTGGACGACTTTTAAATGGGATTATGTATATTTTTCTGTTGAGGTATTCAGTTAAGTTTGTTATCACTGCGATAAATCTTGCAGTAAATGGCTTTTCAAAATCTAAACTCATTCATGATACATCTAACTTTCATATCAAAACAAAATACTGATCATGTATGCTTGTTTTTACCATCTAGTAAAGGATTTACGGTCGGGCAAAGACTGAGCTCTGTGAGGTCCTTGCCCAGCAAAACTTGCTCGAGTGGTGTTACAAGGGATTTTGCCTCTTCGTGGCGTGACCGACTAGTAGGGGGGAATTTTTTCTTCTGAGGCTAAAAAATCCCAGCCAAACGCATGACTTCCTACGAGACGGAAGTTGCGTGCTAAGATGATTACGTGTCGCCGATAATGGATATGAGGCTAGAGTTTTCTTTAAAAACCCTGCTGAGGATTAAAAACATGCGGCCTTGAGAAAACCACTCCTAGGCGACCGTTTCGTCCCGACACAGTCCAGACCGAACCGCTCCTTGGCCGGTGGGTTGAGGTAACGCAACACCTCCCCCGGAGAGGAAGCAAGGCCGTTGGGAACCATGTCCACACAACTCCGAGGAACGGTGGAAGAAAGTTAAGCTCGTGACTACTCCCGGAGTGGAAGCAAAGCCGTGCCACACCAAGGAACGTACGGCTCCCTGTGCGGTGGGGGAGGCAACGCAGCGCCATCTCCGGAGAGGAAGCAAAGCCGTTCAAACCCAACGTCCAGACCGCAAGACTCATTGGGCACCGGGGGCGGTGACGCAAAGCTGACCCCTGGTGAGTGGAAGCAATGCCCAGAACACCAATTTACTAAAGACTGTGTTGCATGGCCGGAGTCCCCAGGGACTACTAGGCCATGTTTCATGGCCGAGGTCTTAAGAGATAGAATCTCGACCTCCTTAGGGTATTGAACTTTATCAGTAAAGGATTTACAGTGGAAATTTCAGTTTCTGCATGCTCTGGTGATTAAGACACAATGTCTGGAGGTCTTTGATTGCAAATAGGATATTATGATGAGATTTAAACTTGCTTTCAAGACCTATGAAGGTGAAGCTTTGAGTTTGAGTTTTATTTAAATGGTAAGGCTGTTTGATTTAATATTATAAAATAAATCTTTTTTTTTTTTTGTTTTGCTTGTAGTCAGGTTGAAGTGGTTTTTACATTTAAATTCTCCAATTGAAGATTTTTTCTTATTACATATCACGAAAATATTGTTTTAGCTCTGCTTGGAATCAATAAAGTGTCTATATATTCTATCACATATAACGGTAAAAGGTACTTAGGCAATGAAGAATAACTGGTTATTCTGGTAACTTGTTGTTAGGGTTATACAGTAATTGTGTTACTCTCATGCAGATGACACTAATGAGTACAATTTGCATATCATAAACATTAAACTTGCTCGCTTTGATATCTAATGTAAGTATATTCACAGCATCCATCTTATAGCATTGTTAATGTATCAGGGTGCTTTAAATTTAATTACACTTTTATTTTGTATTATTTTTGCAGACTCATTTAACCTATATATTTACAAGATTTGAATCAAAACTACCAATCAAATCTTTAAAAAAAATATTTTCATCCTAATGATTTCATCTCTATAATTCAACAGCAGTCCAGTTTAATATACAGCTTGGTGAGTACCGGTTCTATCATGGGACACCCTACCACCTGATATCATGAAATGAAAAGATATCTCCAACTTCTCGACAAGAATTGATCAAGATTGTTTATAATGCAACAGTGGATTTTTTAATGGGGTAAGTCCCAGTATACAGTACAACTTGGAAATAACGAACCTTTAAATAGCACTGATCCTAAAATTTGCGAAAATTCACCCAGGATTAACCTGCAATATGCACAAATTTTACTCGAGTTTCGACAGCATGAGTTTTTAACAGGCAATTGTGAATGGTTTAGATGTATAGATCATTCTATTTTGTTACTACTAGTTATTGAAAAGATTTCGCTCACTCTTAGGGCCACTGATCTATATGTCATTACAATTGACATCATTTAGACTCTGATGGTGCCATATTATTCTACGCCATATTTTATGAACAGGAAGTTGAACCATTTTAGGGTTGCTTTATCTGAGTTGTTTTACATGTGCATTTATTTTATTTTAAATTTTCAGTTCCTCTTCTGATGACAAAGTAGATTATTTATCAAGATTGTTTATCATGCAATAATGGAATCTTATTCTAAAGGGTAAGAACCATGGATTTTTTATTTTTTTTTTTTGAAAAATTACTTTACACACTCGGTAGTCATTCTCCATAGAATTTTGCCTAGTTACCACCCCCTCCACCCACCCACCCCCCCAAAAAAAAACGTGTGCAAAATAAAAATAAATAAATTTTAAAAACAAAAATCAAATGCTTTCTTATATTAAATAAATAGTTGTAAAAAGTTTCGACACCGTTTATGTGACTTGAACCTTTCAAGGTGATTAGGCTGGGCATGGACCAAAGAATTGAGGTCAAACTGGAGTACATATCTTATTAGGTGATTAGGCTGGGCATGGACCAAAGAATTGAGGTAAAACTGGAGTACATATCTTATTAGGTGATTAGGCTGGGCATGGACCAAAGAATTTAGGTAAAACTGGAGTACATATCTTATTAGGTGATTAGGCTGGGCATGGACCAAAGAATTTAGGTAAAACTGGAGTACATATCTTATTGGATGTATACCGTGAAACGTGTATAAAGTGAAAAATTTAAATAGCACTGACATATGCAATAACTCAAAAATGTTACGTTTTTTTTTTAACCTTCTAAAACTTTTGTAACGTTTAGCCCTTGATAAGATTTTGTCAATGCTTAGGGCCACTGATCTATATATGTTGTTAAAATTAACATCATTCAGGCTTGGTTTTTTTTATATTATATGCCATATTTTATGAACTGGTACCTGATATTGACAAATTCTGGGCTTGCTTTACTTAGATGTTTTAAATGTAAACTGTTTTGTTTTTTTTTTAAATTTTAATTTCCTGTGTTCTGATGCCAAAGTGAAATGGATTATTTTCAAGATTGTTTATAATTCAATAATGGAATCTTATTCTGAAGGGTAAGAACAATGTATGTTTATTTTGAAATATAACTTTTCTTAAGTATAGCAGTGATTCCTTACACGTGATGGCATTTAGAATACGAAGTGGCTATAGGTAACCGAGTACCCCTCGTCGCCAATGACTATTCGCACCCGAAAGTCTTAGGAATCGAAAAAAAAAAACATGATCCGAACCAGAGGCTTAATAATCGACAAGTTTGCCGCGCTTTCTTGTATAAAAATGGAGGTTGGCAGCATTTGCGACACCTATGCGTCTTTTGAAGACGAATTGAATTATTTTGTAAAGAACACAATGTGTGTTTCACTAAAAGATCGTCAGAGAAGATGAAAGATCCCAATTTGGAGCACCTTAAATATGAATATATAATTCATTGTTGCAAACAAGGAGTTAAACGCAAGTCAAAGTCTTCAACGACAACGGGCCAAAGAAAATCACAAGCGTAACTTGTAAGTAATAAAGTAATGATAATAGGTTAACTTTAAATTTAGTTGGTCTTGTCATGTAATAATTCTTTCTCCAAGCCAATGATTATTACCACGGTAAATGTAGAGGACGAATGCCACTATTTTATCGATGGCAGTGACTAATGTATCCCTAAATCGATTACTATGCTATGCCTATGCCTAACCAGAACTTGAACCCTAAATCGACCTCTCAACCTAACCTAAACCCTAATTCACTGCAACTATAATAAAGAAGCAAATGACGCAGTGGCATTCGTGCTCTACATTAGCCCTTACCACTTTTGGTAATTCGTTGAGAATTTTTATATTTTTCAGTTCTTTCAAATTGGGATGCCAGGCCAAAGATAAAGCTTGTTGCCAAGAGAAATCCATCTCGGCGAGAAATTACCAAATCAATGCATGAACATACTGGCCATGAAGTATCAAAAGAAGTAAGTGCATGTGCTGTGAAAAATATTTACATAATATTAATAAATAGCTTATTCTTGTGGCAGGTTGTTGTCACCTACATGTACTCTAGTCTCTAGTACTATAGAGTTTAGATGGATGCATTTTAAAAGAATATTTTATACCATTCATTAACCCATTCAATCTAGGGCGCTCAGAAATTTTATCACTTAAAACTTTTGGTTAAGGTTAGGGTTACCACCCTTACCATAGAAAGGTTTTGAAAAAAATTAAGACAAATCTATTTAACAGTATAATTAAATTTAATAAATTCTAAACAGTCCAGGCAGAGTTTTAATCTTAATTTTGATTATTGTGACATATAATAAACATAAAGCATTTATCCCCAAGGTGAAGGTTAGCTATTTTTATGTACACAGCGGTGAGCCCAGCCCTAGGCTGGAGTACCGCACTATATAAGATCAATGTTCTCTCTAAGGTTTTTTGTTTTGTGTGCAAAATCATACAGTTATGTGCAAAGTTTTACAGCATCAATTTTTTTGTGTGCAAAATTTTACAGTCCAGAAACACAAACACACACTTAGAATGAAATTTGCTGTGCGGATACTCAAAACTGCTGCGCAGCGCCTGTGAGATGGCTGCGCGGCAGCGCAGCTTAAAGGGAACCTTTTATAAGACCACTAATAATAATAATGTTTGCAGAGCATATTTTTTTACATAATACTTATTATTGCAAAGTAACCTTTGTGTATTTTTTTTCCAGATGTGCCGCTTGTATCCGGAAAACCGCAAGGTGGAACTAAATGCGGCAACGCTTCTGTTGATGTCCTGCACCACGATTCAGGCATCTGAGGCCCGGCAAGTGCTTGAACAACAGCATGATGTGGATTTGCTTCCCAGGGACATTTACAATATTAAGTCAAGAATAAATAAATCATCTTCTGATGCAACTGAAACTCAATCTATACTTCATTCTATATCACAAGCTGGTGGAAGTGTGTCCTATGGACTAACAGAAAGTGGGGAATTTAAGTATTTATCATACATGACTGATGATATGATTAGAATTATTGCCCAATATCCAGAGGTTTTATTAATGGATTTCACATATAAAACCAATAAATATTTATATCCACTTTTGACTGTAATGGTTATTGATGGAGAGGGCAGGGGCATTCCTGTTCTTCATGGTTTTGTAAAAAATGAAGATAAGGAATCTATTTCTCTTTGTTTGCAGCTTCTTCTGAAGAATTCTGATGCCAGTCTTTTCAAGTGCTTTGTGGTTGACAAAGACATGGCTGAAATCTCTGCTATAAATGATCTCTTTCCAAATGTACCTGTTAATCTATGTCATTTTCACATTAACCAGGCTGTGCACAGGTTTCTTTCGAAACATGTAGGTCCTGAGCATGTTAAGCCAATTCTTGAAGGATTTATGTCTCAAGTTTATACCGAGTCATGTGATGAATTTTTAAAGTTGATGGAAGACATTAAAGATACTCTTCCTGATGTAGCTTTGGAGTATTTTGAGTCGAACTGGTGGAGTAAGGCCCATTTATGGGCAGCATCATCCAATGACGATGTTTTAAGACTCCATGCGACAACAACAAATCACTTGGAGTCTTATCATGCCAAAATAAAAAAGAGTTTGACTCATTATCTTTCTTTTTCATTTGCTCTTCGTAACCTTATGTCTTTTGACAACTGCAAAATTACAGTATGTGATCGTTTAAGATTGCTTGCTGCAAACACAGCTCAGTATACATCATCTGATAGTGATGAAAGTGTAAATAAGATTGAAAGTGTTGCTACTTCCTTTGCTGCTGCTCTATTGCCCAATCAGCTCAAATTGTCACGATCTGTTCCGTACTCTGTTGTCCCTGGAGAGGCAGAACTTTTTTCAGTAGCTTATAAGGAACGTATTTTTTAGCTCAACATCAGTTCAATGTAATTGTTCATTTGCTAAAAAGATGGCATTAGCTTGCAGACGTATTTGTTCAGTTCGAAGACATTTACAGCTTCCAGAATTTTGTTCAGAGTTAATTCCATGCCGTTTTAGCAAACATAGTGTTGCTAGAGTAGTTGCTTTTACTTCTAGTTGTTCAGTAACTTCTCAAATTGTATCTACTAGAAACAATAATTTTAAGACTCAAGAGGGTCGGTTTAATCATGCTAAAAGAATTTGTATGGGCTTGGCAAATTTTTTGGCGATGCTAGGAGAACAAGATTTTGTAGAGAAAATATCCTTTCTTGAAACTACTATAAGCCTCTGGAAAAGTCCTGAAAATTTAGATGAAAATGAATCGGGGTCACAACTTGATGAAAGTGAACCACAAACAAGTTTCATTCAAAGTCAACTAATTGATTTTGTTGCTATAAATGACATTCATTTTTCCCACGAGGAAACAGTTGCTGCAAATAATTTAGAAAAAATTGAAACTGAAAATAGTATTAATTCCTTTGGAAAGGTTAACTTTGACAGAGTTCGCCCAAAGGGGCGACCGAAGGTAAAGCAAAATTTTACCCTGAAAAGAAAAAGATAGCTGCCCCAACAATTTTACACTACTTGTATAAAATAAAGGTGTGAATGTTTGTAAATAAATGGCTGTCGCTATTCAAACCCGGGTCCAATAGACCAATGCTATTCGGATGTCATTTGTGGTAATTTATTTTAGGTAATGTTCCTTTAGTTAAACTGAAGAATTAAGTTTACAAACATATAGTCCATTCAATTATCTTTCATTTGATACCAAATTTTGTCTTACAACCTAACAAAAATTTTGTGGGATGTGTTCATGATCTATGCATCAATGTTGTTTCAGTGTCTTTTTCAGCTTTTATAGATATAGCATTTTCATTATATTTTTTTCTGACATCAATTGATGAATCAGGAGGAATAGTTTTGGAACTACATAATTGAAACTTTGCATGCGTATTTAAATTGAGATTCTTTACTTTATGATTGATTGTTTTTATTAAACAAATGTCTCATAGGAAAAGTTTTCAAAGAATGTTTGTATTTATGCATTTTATTCATTAGGTTCGTGTGTTAATTTGTTTCCCTATCTTTTCTGTCTTAGTTTTCTAATTGTTTTTTAAATCATGAAGGATATATGTACATGGTGTATTCATCCTATATCGTTCATGCAGCCTCTAATTTAAAAAAACACAATTTTATTTTATAATTTTTTAAAATTTTTCTCAATTTTGCATTTTCCGGATTTTTAAGGAACGCCAAATGAATCGGGAGGAAAAGTATTCTAGCTACAGTCTTCAAACATTGCATGCTTCTTTTCATTGATATTCTTTACGAAATTCAAGAGTTTTTATATATATATATATATATATATCCAGCTAGAAAGTTTAATAACATTTTTACATTTGCTACCCCTGAAGAGTTCTCAAATATTTATGTGACCCCCATATACATGCCATTTGTAACAATTCCAATAACTTTGTGTAATAATCTTCTTTAAACTTTTTGTCAATGTTATTCTTAATATGTATGCCAAGTTTCATTTACAATACAGTACAATAATTTACAATACAATGCAATACAAATTTGTTTTTAATCATTTTGCGTAAAGTCAAAATTGGTATTAAATGTTTAATTTTTTTGCAATAAAAGTCACAACAAATTTTTTTTTTTAATTTAGTGGATTTTTGTCTTTCTGTTTGTGTATGGTTTGTATGTACTGTATTTTTTTCAATGGCTCTATTTATTTAGGTTATCAGTATTTTATTTTCAATGTGGCATGACTTAGTTGCCTTGAAACCATGTATTTTTTTCAATGGCTCTATTTATTTAGGTTATCAGTATTTTATTTTCAATGTGGCATGACTTAGTTGCCTTGAAACCAAACTCCCTTCACAGATCACATATATTTGCTCCCACTCAATCATTACGTCTGTACTTAAATGAAGAAATGATACAGTACAAACAATAGTTAACTGTACGGGTACCAACAAGGAAGGTGAGAAAGTAAAAGGAGACAAATGGCAAAGAAATGATGTGACCTAATTGAATGAGTTTAATGGCTGCCTACTCCATACTGGCCCCTAATTTATTTTATGGATTACTTGAGTACACAACTCAAATAACTAACAACCAAACAAAAATGTTTGCAAGTCAGTTAAGGGTTTTTTTTCTATTAAATTATGTACCAGTGTGTTAGACCCAGTAGACAGATATGGTAAAAAAAAAAAAGACTAGTCCTCCAAAAATAAGCCTCTTGCTCATACTTTATACAATGGCACCCTTTAACTTTAAAATGTTCATTGCCAACTACCTTGTGAATTAGGTCAAGTCAAATGAGAAAGGTTGTTGAAAGGAGATTCAAGATATCAGGAATAACAGTTAGTGTCCGCATGTATGACTCCCAGTGCCAAGGAAAAGAGTAAAAATTGGTAGTTTTGTTCTGACTAAGCCAAGCTCTCTAGAGGAATAGTTGAAATAAATTCATTATGAATGAAATTTTCATTATTTAGAATACGTTAATTAATTCATAAAGTACTGTGTGATTAAATCTTTTAACTTAAACAATACACATAAATAATCTTAAATAAAGGATTTAATTTTTACTTTTCTAAAATTCAAATAAAAACAATAAATGTATCTAAATCATCTTCATTACTAGATTTTAAAAAAAAAAATAATTGATCTCTTGACAATGGCTTAAACTAAAAAAAAGAAAATAAGAAAGAAAAAAAATCTACCGGTACAAAGAGAAATTAACAAAGCAAAAATAAAAAAACAACTAAAAATAATAAAGCTATGAATCAATCAAATAAACAAGGAGAAAAAAAATTTCAAAAAATAATTCTCATACTATTATTGTTATCACATTCGGCTCCGAAGGCATTTAATATGTACGGAGCCACTCCGGGTGCGAATTGTCATTGGCGACCATAGGTACCTATAGATGCAGCCTTTAGAATATTTTAGAGGGGGTGGTGGCAACTTTTTGTAACGTAGTGGAAAGTTTTTAGCTTTTAGATCACCTTCTAACTTAGGTATTTCTCAATACTGCTTTGACCTGTAACCCCTGGTATATACTACAGCAATAGTTTGTTTTCTTTGCTCGAATTAATTTTTTTTTTAAATATAAAGAATGTTTACTTATTAATATGGGTGGTGCTAGTATGCGAGGTCAGGTGACATAGAGTTTTAAAGTTACCAGGTGGGCCATGGACCACACTGCAATATACATTTTGTTTATGTATACAATCTAACCTGAATATAATGAACCTCGAAACAGCTCTGCTCATGACATATGCATTAACTCACTAAACACCAAATATTTTAAACTTTTTTACTTAACCTGCTAATAGCACGCATTTTGCTTTGTTCCCCGTGTAACGCATTATTTACAGGATTCACTGTTAATAATTGTGCTGACGGCTATATCATATTTCTTTGCAAAATTATAACTACCTGGTATTAAAAGATTTTGGGAGTACGGCTACTGATCTAAAAATGTTTTGGAAATTGTAGCTTCTTATTAATTTATATTCCATATTTTATGGACTGATACCTCATATAGCCAATTTTATGGGCTTTTTTAGGTACGTTTAATTTTCAACTTTAAAATATTATATATATATATATATATATATAGTAGCCTTTCTTGGACAAACAAATTGAGATGACTATATATATATATATATTTCAATTTTCAGCAGAGGCGTAGCGAGGGGAGTGGGCATGGGGGCGCCAGCTACTTCGGGGCGCCAAAATGTGCTTTGATATTATTTTATTGATGAAAATAATGGGTTTGAGAGTTGAAAAAAAGAAAAAGGGGCGCTTTAAAATGGATCTTGTCCCCGGGCGCCAAACACCCTCGCTACGCCTCTGGTTTTCAGAACCTGTTTTGGTGAGAAAGGCACATCAACCTATATGTGATCTTGCCATGTAAAGTTGGAGGGTTTGGCATTGATAACAAAGGTTAGGCTAAGAATCTTCTTTTTTGTTCCATTGTGGTGTAAGGCTCGTTAAGTAACTCCCATTTATCATCTCAGCTACAGTTTGTAACTTATCAAAATTGGGGGGTTTACTTAGGAAACCAGTTTGAGTTATAAGATGTCACCATTTTGGATTTATTAATCATATTCACAATGAAAATAGCTTTCAATGTAAAATATTCTGTTGTACAGCTAATGCTCTAGTGCAGTGGTTCCCAAACATTTTGACTCCCACTCCCAGGGCCCTTTTTATTATCACTTTCTTTGTTTTATGAGTTATTGGTGTTTAGTAGTGTTATGAGAAAAGGATTGGCAGCAACCCCTTCAAAGTGCTTTCGGAGCCTGCAAGCCTTATAACAGCGGTTCTCCATTTTGTAGGTTGCGAACACTTTTGGGGTCGAGCAAACCTTACACATGGGTCGCCAAAGTCCATCGCAAAACACATATTTAAATAAAGTAGCATCGAACACAATTTTATAGTTTGGGTCACCGCAGCACAAGGTACTGCATTAAAGGGTCGCGTCATTAGGAAGGTTGAGAGCTACTGTCTTAGAAGGTTGTATGCCATAACTCTAAAGTTTTAATATACAAACTATTTTATTAACACATACATATAGGTTTGAGCAGCCATGTGGCCTGTGAAATGTGTTTTTGTTTATTTCTCTTTTAGTTTCATTTTCGAAGCGCAACGATGGCAGTATTGTACAGAAAAGTTGAGATGACAGTAGCCTTTCTTGGAAAAACAAGTTGAGATGACAGTAGCCTTTATTGGACAAACAAATTGAGATGACAGTAGCCTTTATTGGACAAACAAATTGAGATGACAGTAGCCTTTATTGGACAAACAAGTTGAGATGACAGTAGCCTTTCTTGGACAAACAATTTGAGATGACAGTAGCCTTTATTGGACAAACAAGTTGAGATGACAGTAGCCTTTATTGGACAAACAAATTGAGATGACAGTAGCCTTTATTGGACAAACAAATTGAGATGACAGTAGCCTTTATTGGACAAACAAATTGAGATGACAGTAGCCTTTATTGGACAAACAAGTTGAGATGACAGTAGCCTTTATTGGACAAACAAGTTGAGATGACAGTAGCCTTTATTGGACAAACAAGTTGAGATGACAGTAGCCTTTATTGGACAAACAAATTGAGATGACAGTAGCCTTTATTGGACAAACAAGTTGAGATGACAGTAGCCTTTATTGGACAAACAAATTGAGATGACAGTAGCCTTTATTGGACAAACAAATTGAGATGACAGTAGCCTTTATTGGACAAACAAATTGAGATGACAGTAGCCTTTATTGGACAAACAAGTTGACATGACAGTAGCCTTTATTGGACAAACAAATTGAGATGACAGTAGCCTTTATTGGACAAACAAATTGAGATGACAGTAGCCTTTCTTGGACAAACAATTTGAGATGACAGTAGCCTTTCTTGGACAAACAAGTTGAGATGACAGTAGCCTTTCTTGGACAAACAAATTGAGATGACAGTAGCCTTTATTGGACAAACAAGTTGAGATGACAGTAGCCTTTATTGGACAAACAAGTTGAGATGACAGTAGCCTTTATTGGACAAACAAATTGAGATGACAGTAGCCTTTATTGGACAAACAAGTTGAGATGACAGTAGCCTTTATTGGACAAACAAGTTGAGATGACAGTAGCCTTTATTGGACAAACAAATTGAGATGACAGTAGCCTTTATTGGACAAACAAATTGAGATGACAGTAGCCTTTATTGGACAAACAAGTTGAGATGACAGTAGCCTTTCTTGGACAAACAAGTTGAGATGACAGTAGCCTTTATTGGACAAACAAGTTGAGATGACATTAGCCTTTCTTGGACAAACAAGTTGAGATGACAGTAGCCTTTCTTGGACAAACAAGTTGAGATGACAGTAGCCTTTATTGGACAAACAAGTTGAGATGACAGTAGCCTTTCTTGGACAAACAAGTTGAGATGACATTAGCCTTTATTGGACAAACAAGTTGAGATGACATTAGCCTTTCTTGGACAAACAAGTTGAGATGACATTAGCCTTTCTTGGACAAACAAGTTGAGATGACAGTAGCCTTTCTTGGACAAACAAGTTGAGATGACAGTAGCCTTTCTTGGACAAACAAGTTGAGATGACAGTAGCCTTTATTGGACAAACAAATTGAGATGACAGTAGCCTTTCTTGGACAAACAAATTGAGATGACAGTAGCCTTTATTGGACAAACAAATTGAGATGACATTAGCCTTTATTGGACAAACAAGTTGAGATGACAGTAGCCTTTATTGGACAAACAAATTGAGATGACATTAGCCTTTCTTGGACAAACAAGTTGAGATGACAGTAGCCTTTATTGGACAAACAAATTGAGATAACAGTAGCCTTTATTGGACAAACAAATTGAGATGACATTAGCCTTTATTGGACAAACAAGTTGAGATGACAGTAGCCTTTATTGGACAAACAAGTTGAGATGACTGTAGCCTTCATTGGACAAACAAGTTGAGATGGCAGATCTGTTAGAGAGAATTACAATAGTCAAGACGAGAGAGAACTAGAGCATAGAATAGGAATTTCTTTGTACTGACTGTTAGGTATTGGCGGATGGAGCTGATCTGACGAATAGCGGTGTATGCAGAGTGACATATGTGAGAGATATGATTATCGAGTGACACGTTATTAGAAAGAATATAACCAAGATTCCTAGCGGAGAGTGTAAACTGTACATCGGAGTTACCTAAATTAAATAAATCTGTGAGAGTTGAGTTAGAGGATGATTTATGAACCTGAATAAAGACTGCTCCCGTTTTGTCATCGCTAAGCGTTAACTTTCTGAGTGTCATCCATGTCTTGACATCAACAATGTTCTTTTGCAAAGTCCGAATAGGAGAATCGACAAGAGAGGGATGGGTACGTTTGTATACCTGTGTGTTTTCTGCGAATGGCTGGCTCTCCACAGCATGCCTCCCAAGCAAGAGGAGCAATGGTCTGTGTTACATTGTGAATATGTCCACCATTTATATGGCTTTTGCAGTGTTTCTGGAATGTCTAATTTAATATTTTGGTCTAGTTTGTAACAAGTTCTAACGCAAAGGGTAGGGACCAAAATTTGGTGGACCTATTCCAATCTCAGTCCATAGTTCTTGAAAACTTATGACAGATCGAAACTATTTTGTCAAATCTGAGTACTTTTTCCTTCGTCGAGAGACCCAATTTCAACTGCATTAGCACAAAAGATATCACCCTTTCGACTACTCGGACACTTTCCGGCTTAAGCTGAACACCATAGACAGCCTAACGTAAGCGTTCAAGCCGTTGGAGTCTTAGCGCTTTCAGTTTTGGCGAATAATGTACTAAATCATTTACTTCAATAAATGTAGGCTAAGTAAATAAAAAAACACTTACTGTCATTGCATGCGTCCCCATGATAGCCTTGATCACACACACCAGTGCATAGGACATTGCCCCCGGAACACATTGAACAAGTGTCCGGGCACTCTTAAATTGTAAAGGAAGAAAAAAAAACAGATCTACACATTCACGATTTACAACAAATGATACACTTAAAGGCAACGAACTGTTATGTGCTGTAAATATCAACACCCATTGGCTAGTGAAATTTAGCTGCCAAGTTAAAGCATGCAGAGGAGGGAGGGAAATCATCTAATGCTTAACAAGACTGTCAGGGCAAAACCAAGTTATTTGAAAAAAAGCTACCAGAAATATAGGAGTTCCTTTAAAAAGTCTCCACAGATGACTTCTTTGGTGTCGGCCATTTGAACATCAGTGACGTTTAAAACAGTTTGTGTACATTTTGAATAAAGACCGGTTTATGCAATAAGTGTTAGGAAGTGAAAAATATCACTATGGCATTCCTCTAACAGCAGCCAGGTGACAAGGGAGATGACATGCGCGTTGCATGGGGAGTTTTAGTGTGAAGTGTTCACATCATTGTCCTAAAAGATCACTCCTGCGAACATCTTGCAAATGGAGCTTACTTTGTTTACGGTAACTGGCAAGTTTGTGATATACATATGAGTTTTTGTGTGATGAAATTAGCCCATTTTCTTGATAAACGCGTTTCTTTGAACAGTTATTACTTTTTGTTTTTGATGCTTTAAATAGAGTTTCATCATCTGATAAACTAGAGCTGATAAGGGAATAGGTGTGCCATTTTATTTTTTTTTTTTAAATCAGCGTGAGCGGATCTATCTAGAAGCGATTCTAACATTGGAGACGCCCAGTTTTGTGTGTTTCCAGTGTAAACTATGCGATCAACGAATAGCATAATTACCGGAGCATTGCAAGCCATAGTAACCTGCTTTACAGCTACCACAATTTCCAGTGCCTTTGGCACAAGCGCCGTTTCCTCCACAACCTTCACTGCACTCTGGAAAAATAAGTATGGGTAAAACAAACATAAATAATTGTAAAAACGCGGAATCATCTTTTTGACTTCTATATATTTTTTTTTAATGTGTATATTTTATATAAATATAAAATTAAAGAAAAGCATTTCAACACTTGTCGGGCTGCAAAGGTAAAAGTATAACTTAATTTTTTGCTGCCTTTTTTTTTTTTTTTATTCACAGAAACATTTTTATATAATGCTGATACATATATAAAATTAAAGAAAAGCATTTCAACACTTGTCGGGCTGCAAAGGTAAAAGTATAACTTAATTTTTTGCTGCCTTTTTTTTTTTTTTATTCACAGAAACATTTTTAGATAATGCTGATACACGAAATTCACGACATTTCTAAATTGGTGTCCCCGATTATAAGGCCGAACTGTAGTAAAAAAAAAATTTAAACATTCCCGAGATAAGGGATTGAGTTTTTGTTGAAATGACTTAATAACTCAACTCAATGTTTGTAATTTCAATTCTATATTTTTATTCGTATTCAAAAGAAGTCTCTAACTCATTTCATAAAATGAAATTAACCTATTTTTTTTAACTTCCATAACTTTACAACACGTCATAGGATTTACAATTGTAACAGTAAGAAAATCAATAGCTTATAGCATGGCTTAAATCAATCTTTGCTTATAACTTTACAATCTAGGTTCTAATGACTATGGCTATTGTCCTCCCCGTAGTGCCTATCAGTTATTAATCATATGTTGCTTTGTAATGAGACAAATATGTTCTGACCATTTTCAAATTACAATTTTTTTATAATAATGTATCTGTCAATCTGTAAGGTCTCTTCTTGGATGGAAGTGGATACTCAAGTAATTTCCTTGAGTGTGCATAGTTGAAACTTGAAAATGAAGACGATAGAAGAAATTAAGAAGAAGGCGATAGCGTTAAGATTGGAAGGGAGCGATATCATTAACTAAGATGAGAATTCGGACAATGTACATGATATGAAATTTCTCGATATACGAAATGTCACTTTGGAATTTTTGCAAGGGGGAGACATTGAAGAGGATAGTATTTGTGATTTTGATATGGATATTGAACATTAGCCCAGTGTTATTGATGCTCCACTCATTAATGATGATAACTTTCTCGATGTACGAGAAATAAAATTTGGATTTTTTGAAAGAGGGAGAAAGTGAAGGGAAAAAGAATGTTGATTTTAGAGCGTGTTTTGAGGAGATGAGAACCTGGGCGGATTATGCTGTCACGAGATGGTTCTCCTCATAATAAGGACTAACGCTTTTCTCCATCCAGCTACTTAGGGGAGATGAGTATTTTTTTGTTGCAATATAGCAACATTTATATGTTAATGATGATCAGCTTTGGTCGATTAATTTGTGGGGTCGCTACTATGATGATACTTTCTCAGAGAGACATATGTGGACTACCAAGCTGTAAACTGTGGTCTAGTCTATCCAGTGGCACGCGGCGGATTTGAAGCCCTGGAAGCACAAAGTTTCTGTAATGAAAGCTAACGAGTTGGTGGTCGGACGTACAGCACTTGGTGGATTCATCGGAAACTTGGCTAAGGACTTAATCCCAAATCCAAATGTTTTGATGAGGTGGTTTTCCGGAACCACGGCTACCAGGTAATACGGCAACCATGCAACATAGCAACCAGGCAACCAGGCAAAACGGAAACCAGGCAACACGGCAACCAGGCAACACGGCAACCAGGCAACATGGCAACCAGGCAACACGGCAACCAGGCAACACGGCAACCAGGCAACACGGCAACCAGGCAACACGGCAACCAGGCAACATGGCAAACTGGCAACACGGCAACCAGGCAACACGGCAACCAGGCAACACGGCAACCAGGCAACATGGCAACCATTCTATATGTAAAATAATGTAAGAGACAGTGAGGGACACAAAGTCATAAGCTGTCATTTTCAATCCAAACAACAATGAACAGATCACTGCAATCAAGATTGCATAAGCTCGAAAATAAGCACCCACTGTACGACTAGCATCTCTTACGCTTACCAATGCCAGCACATACAAGTATGGTTGACGCCGACATTGGACAAAAGATTTTCTCAATAAAAATGCCTCGAATTAAATATTCTAACATAATACAAATATTGATAACCCGGTCGTGTCATTGACTAGTTGCGTCAAATAAAAAAAAATATCTAAAAGCTACGTCATCATAAACAAGATGACAAATACCTAAACGTTTCTTCGCCATCCACAAGATGACAAAATACCTAAATGTTTCTTCGCCATCCACAAGATGACAAATACCTAAACGTTTCTTCGCCATCCACAAGATGACAAATACCTAAACGTTTCTTCGCCATCCACAAGATGACAAATACATAAACGTTTCTTCACCATCCAAAAGATGAGAAAATACCTAAACGTTTCTTCGCCATCCACAAGAT
>CAXITT010000230.1:365104-380069 GCA_964033795.1 Lymnaea stagnalis | reverse complement strand
TAAACTTTTCTTCGCCATCCACAAGATGACAAAATACCTAAACGTTTCGTCGCCATCCACAAGATGACAAATACCTAAACGTTTCTTCGCCATCCACAAGATGACAAATACCTAAACGTTTCTTCGCCTTCCACAAGATGACAAAATACCTAAACGTTTCTCCGCCATCCACATGATGACAAATACCTAAACGTTTCTTCGCCATCCACAAGATGACAAATACCTAAACGTTTCTTCGCCATCCACAAGATGAAAAAATACCTAAACGTTTTTTTGTCATCAATAAGATGACAAATACCTAAACGTTTCTTCGCCATCCACAAGATGACAAATACCTAAACGTTTCTTCGCCATCCACAAGTAGACAAATACCTAAACGTTTCTTCGCAATCCACAAGATGACAAATACCTAAACGTTTCTTCGCCATCCACAAGATGACAAATACCTAAACGTTTCTTCGCTATCCACAAGATGACAAATACCTAAACGTTTCTTCACCATCCACAAGTTGACAAATACCTAAACGTTTTTTTGTCATCAATAAGATGACAAATACCTAAACGTTTCTTCGCCATCAACAAGATGACAAATACCTAAACGTTTCTTCGCCATCCACAAGATGACAAATACCTAAACGTTTTTTCATCATCCACAAGATGACAAATACCTAAACGTTTCTTTACCATCCACAAGATGACAAAATACCTAAACGTTTCTTCGCCATCCACAAGATAACAAATACCTAAACGTTTCTTCGCCATCCACAAGATGGCAAATACCTAAACGTTTCTTCGCCATCCACAAGATGACAAATCCCTAAATGTTTCTTCGCCATCCACAAGATGACAATTACCTAAACTTTTCTTCGCCATCCACAAGATGACAAATACCTAAACGTTTCTTCGCCATCCACAAGATGAAAAAATACCTAAACGTTTTTTTGTCATCAATAAGATGACAAATACCTAAACGTTTCTTCGCCATCCACAAGATGACAAATACCTAAACGTTTCTTCGCCATCCATTGGATGACAAATACCTAAACGTTTCTTCGCCATCCACAAGATGACAAATACCTAAACGTTTCTTCGCCATCCACAAGATGCAACATACCTAAACGTTTCTTCGCCATCCACAAGATGACAAATACCTAAACGTTTCTTCGTCATCCACAAGATGACAAATCCCTAAACTTTTCTTCGCCATCCACAAGATGACAAAAACCTAAACGTTACTTCGCCATCCACAAGATGACAAATACCTAAACGTTTCTTCGTCATCCACAAGATGACAAATACTTAAACGTTTCTTCGCCATCCACAAGATGACAAAATACCTAAACGTTTCTTTACCTAAACGTTACTTCGCCATCCACAAGATGACAAATACCTAAACGTTTCTTCGTCATCCACAAGATGACAAATACTTAAACGTTTCTTCGCCATCCACAAGATGACAAAATACCTAAACGTTTCTTCGCCATCCACAAGGTGACAAAATACCTAAACGTTTCTTCGCCATCCACAAGATGACAAATACCTAAACGTTTCTTCGAGATCAACAAGATGACAAATACCTAAACGTTTCTTCGCCATCCACAAGATGACAAATACCTAAACGTTTCATCGCCATCCGTAAGATGACAAATCCCTAAACGTTTCTTCGCCATCCACAAGATGACAAAATACCTAAACCTTTCTTCGTCATCCACAAGATGACAAAATACCTAAACGTTTCTTCGCCATCCACAAGATGACAAATATCTAAACGTTTATTCGCCATCAACAAGATGACAAATACCTAATCGTTTCTTCGCCATCCACAAGATGACAAATACCTAAACGTTTCTTCGCCATCCACAAGATGACAAAATACCTAAACGTTTCTTCGCCATCAACAAGATGACAAATACCTAAACGTTTCTTCGCCATCCACAAGATGGCAAATACCTAAACGTTTCTTCGCCATCCACAAGATGACAAATCCCTAAACGTTTCTTCGCCATCCACGAGATGACAAATACCTAAACGTTTCTTCGCCATCCACAAGATGACAAAATACCTAAACGTTTCTTCGCCATCCACAAGATGACAAATACCTAAACGTTTCTTCGAGATCCACAAGATGACAAATACGCAAACGTTTCTTCGTCATCCACAAGATGACAAATACCTAAACGTTTCTTCTCCATCCACAAGATGACAAAATACCTAAACGTTTCTTCGCCATCCTCAAGATGACAAATACCTAAACGTTTCATCGCCATCCACAAGATGACAAATCCCTAAACGTTTCTTCGCCATCCACAAGATGACAAAATACCTAAACGTTTCTTCGCCATCCACAAGATGACAAATATCTAAACGTTTATTCGCCATCCACAAGATAACAAATACCTAAACGTTTCTTCGCCATCCACAAGATGACAAAATACCTAAACGTGTCTTCGCCATCCACAAGATGACAAATACCTAAACGTTTCTTCGCCATCCACAAGATGGCAAATACCTAAACGTTTCTTCGCCATCCACAAGATGACAAATCCCTAAACGTTTCTTCGCCATCCACAAGATGACAAATACCTAAACAGTTCTTCGCCATCCACAAGATGACAAAATACCTAAACGTTTCTTCGCCATCCACAAGATGACAAATACCTAAACGTTTCTTCGCCATCCACAAGATGACAAATACCTAAACGTTTCTTCGCCATCCACAAGATGACAAAATACCTAAACGTTTCTTCGCCATCCACAAGATGACAAATACCTAAACGTTTCTTCGCCATCCACAAGATGGCAAATACCTAAACGTTTCTTCGCCATCCACAAGATGACAAATACCTAAACGTTTCTTCGAGATCCACAAGATGACAAATACGCAAACGTTTCTTCGTCATCCACAAGATGACAAATACCTAAACGTTTCTTCGTCATCCACAAGATGACAAATACGCAAACGTTTCTTCGTCATCCACAAGATGACAAATACCTAAACGTTTCTTCGTCATCCACAAGATGACAAATACCTAAAAGTTTCTTCGTCATCCACAAGATGACAAATACCTAAACGTTTCATCGCCATCCACAAGATGACAAAATACCTAAACGTTTCTTTGCCATCCACAAGATGACAAAATACCTAAACGTTTATTTGCCATCCACAAGATGACAAATACCTAAACGTTTCTTCGTCATCCACAAGATGACAAAATACCTAAACGTTTCTTCGCCATCCACAAGATGACAAATACTTAACGTTTCTTCGCCATCCACAAGATGACAAAATACCTAAACGTTTCTTCGCCATTCACAAGATGACAAATACCTAAACGTTTCTTCGCCATTCACAAGATGACAAATACCTAAACGTTTCTTCGCCATCCACAAGATAGGATATAACTAAACGCAACTTCACTGTACATAAGATAAGAACTTTCTAAACGCTACAGCACCAATCCACATCATTTCTTAGTCGTCAACTAATTTAGATAAGATAGTTTTCCTGGGGAAAAATTTGGGACTAAAATATGAAAGAAGCGGCAATGTGTATTTTTAAATTCTTCATATTAACTTCACTTTTGTTCGTGGTTGGCTGGGCTGGCAAGCAAAATCTTCGGACGGCTATTTGACCCACTTCCGTACAACATATCGCGCTGAAAGCCGGCACATACACTAAATGTCAGTGACAACACATTCTCTCAAGTTTTCAGCAAAAACCCAAAACTCCATTTTATAAAAATCTTTTTTTTTCATTTTTCAACGGGAACATGAAGGAAATAGGACTGCACTGATTTATCGTAATAAAATTCCCCATAACTGCGCTAAATGAGATACTTTAAAAAAAAAAGTTATCACAACTGCGTTTGGTGTGTAACATTTTCTTCTTAGAAAATTAATACAGCTCAGGGGCGTAAAAAATAGGGGTTGCAGGCCTGGGTGCAGCACTAATTTAGATTCTTTTAAAACTGAAATTCTGACAACTCCTGTGACGCATATCGCGTAAAAGCACAGTAAGATAGAACTAACACTGCTGGTCATCCACTGCATCCTGGTCAAACAAGTAGGCAATGACGAGAAAGCCGGGCTGACGAATTGAGTGTATATATATATATATATATATATACTCTCAGGAAATAAACACACCTGGGTCAATCGCGCACCATCCCCCCTTCCTCATTTTCTGATAAATTCGCAAATGACTCAAATAATATCCTAGTGTCCCGCCATACTGCAACCGTAGGAGCTACGCAAATCGTCTCCACAAGTTATAGTCTATAAAAATGAACAGAATGAAAGTTAAGGGGAAATAAATAAATAAAAAAAAACAATTTTTTTTTAAATGAGCAGAAGATGTTATATATTTCCTACATCTACCCTAACACGTTAAAGTTGATTTTTTTTTCAGAACTCTTCAGTTGCCAGTGGTAATGGCTCAAGACGTATCAGTGTGGAGATTTTCGAACGTGTTTTCACCGTATATGTTTAGTGTCGGATTGAAGAATCTCAAGTGCCTTATTCGAAAAATCCTAGCACTTGAATTTTCAGCGGTTTCGCTTTAATAAATAATCAAATATATTTTTCCAGTACAACTTTCGGCTTGCTTGCCACTGATATGTGTAACGTATCCCGGCTCTAACCTTAACATTACAGCGATTGTAGATATACATTTTTTTTTTGTATATAGTTTCGCTAGTAGTTGTTTTAGTGTTTGGATATTTGGAGTGGTTTTTTTTTTTAAAAAGTGTAGCAGACACGAATTCAGTTAAGTTCTGTATTGATCTACCTCCGTATTTTTGGTGTTAAGATATATTTATCAAGTAATAGATGTTAAGTGGATAATTAATAGTAATAATAAAGTTAATTTTTTAACACGCTTCATCTCTAATTAAGGCTCGAAGTGCAATAAAATACAAAAAGGCAAAAATACAAAATCTGCATACAAGCCAATCAACAGTACAAGCTAATATACATCGAAATATAGCTCCTTGGAAAACAGGAGGTAGACCACATAACCCCAGCAGGGGATTAGGAAAAATTATGTGCTTTCAACTCACTTTTGGAAAAAATGCAGGGTCTGGCTGTTCCTGAGAGCGACAGGAAGATCGTTCCAGATTCTAACTTTCCAAAGTGCGCCTTCCGAAGGTCTCAGGGCGGACTCGCGCTAATCCACAGTTTGCCACTATCGGATGAACGGAGTGATCAAGTGGGTTCAGGGGAGCGTCATGAGTGCTTTAAGATAGGACGGCGCCAGGTCATGCAAGCAAGGGTAGCACAGAGTTGCAATTTTGTACTTCATGGGACCGCGGACCGGCAGCCAGTGCAGCTCTCTCAGAGGTGTTTTAGCAGGGTCGAATTTGCGTTTACGCAGAACAATGCTAGCCGCACAACTCTCTGCCTTTTGAATTCTATCCAGGACCACAGTTGGAAGACCCACCATGAGCATTGCAGTAGTCCATGCGTGATAGGACGAAAGAAGACATCAGCCTTTTTTATGCATTCAATGTTTAATATGGCTAATTCTGGGAAGCTCTAGAAATATCGCCTTGTAAAGCATGTTAATGTGATTTTCCATAGTTAGTCTTCTGTCTTAGTAGACACCCAGGTTTCACACTATTTGAGAAAATTCAAAATGCACACCTGAGAGAGTAAAAGATGGTGTGTTATTTACAGATTTTTGCATCTGAGAAGTAGCAATGAAGATCAGCACGGTCTTTCCATCGTTAAATTTGAGCTTTTTTATGGTCATCCAGTGCTTGACTGACTCCACTGTCTTCTAAGTCATACTAAGAAGCTGAGGGGACTGAGAGGGAATCACGCAATGCTGAAGTTGGGTATCATCCGCGAACACGTGGTAAAGCATGTCAAACTGCTCGATCACTGCACTCAGGGGCTAAACATACACATTGAAAAGCACCGGCCTAGGGCTGCGCCCCGCATACTCCGAATTCAATAATAGATTGCTTCGAGGTCAAGCCGTTGCGATAACTGATTGGACCCCATTTTTCAGATAAGATCGGACCCATCTAAAGACGGTATCAGTGAAGCGTATAACGTGGTCAAGCGTTTAGAACGCTGTCAATACATCAGGTAACGACAAAAGGGATACCTGGCCCTCACCGCTAGAGGAGTGAGGTGATCCAGTAGCTGGCGGAAAACGACTTTCTCTAAGATTTTGATACAAATGTTAGATTAGAGACGGGACAATAATTTTTCAACACATTTGGTTCGAGATCTTCTCTCTTTAGCAGTGGAGTTACAACCAACTCTTTAAAAGATGTTGGAACAGTACAATGCATCAAAAACTGATTTCTGATACCTGTTATGATAGGGACTATTTCATCCAAACATTCGTACAACAGCCCTGCCGAAGAGGGTCGAGAGCACATGACTTTCTTGGGGTGTGAACCGGGATTTTCTTCACGTGCGATTCTGTGACCTGCACAAATCTACTCATAGGAGTGTCGTTAAAGGGCAAGAATTCGGGAGCGTCGGAACAAGTGTCAAGTCTTGCCCTGATCTTCATAACTTTTGTACTAAAAAACTCTTTCATTGCGTCTGGCAGCTCATCTTCAACAAAGTTATTTGGCAAAAATGTGTCCTTCTGTTTACCGGTCAGCTGACCAAAACTACGAAATAAGTCCGTACTTGAGTTCAAATGTATGTTGACTGACATATTCAGTCACAGCTGCAAGGACCAACTTCTTATTTTTTCCTTGAGATCCACAAAGATTTGTCGGTGCACGGTCGATCCAGAATCCCACCATTTGCGTACTGCACGTCGCTGCTTCTGCTTCGCGTACCTTATTTCGGGCGCGAGCCATGGGGCGGAAGGGCGGTCCGTAACGCGTCGTGTGAACAGAGGTGCAGGTTTGGCTCAGATGAGTCTAAGGCCACTGTTGTAGTCTGTTGTATGGTATTCTTCACTTCAATTGAGGGCAGTGATGTAACATCTGAAGGCCGCTGGATCTATCATTCAAAGGTCATGGGATCTGACAGTTCGCCCAAGGCGCCCTGGCTCCCTCATGTCAAAGTCAAAGCTCACCTAGATCATAGCTGTACGGTCTTCCTGACAACTAGCCGGGGGAGGATGTGACCCCCGCTTCTGTGTCGGGACACTGACAAGCTAAGTCATACCATGTATGTCAAGCTATGATTTTAGGTTCTGCACATAGCTGTCGGTGGTGGAATCAAAATGGCGTTTCGCTTCGCCGATAATGTTGACATTGTTGTTGTGGAAGCGTACATGTCCAGGAAGTGTAGCTACTCTGCGGTCAACTGACAGAAATTCAACTTGTTCTGCTTATTATGAGGTTGCCTGTATATGCACAGAAGCGTCATCGCTTGATCGCCATAATTAAGTTGAATCTCAAATGAAACAATCTCGTCGTATTTTGAGAAAGCCACACTATTCTTGAGAAAGCTCCTGTAAAGGACAGCAATACCACCGCCACTGCACGACTGCCTTGGGCAAGAGTGAAATACGTAGTGTAATTTCCTGCAGCTTGTCCTCATCTCCGACATGTTTAAACCACGTCTCGGTAATGAACACAAGGTCGGACTTGCTCTCCAAAACAAGATGACGCACCTCAAATTTCTTGTTCCTGCATGACTGGTAGTTGAAATACGAAACCCGAAATGCGTCCGCGACTGCGGCTTCACAACAGGCTGGCAAGTCAACAACAACTAGATTTGATTTGGTCACGACTCGCCCAGGCGGTGTGAAATCATGATCTGCTGGCTGTGACCTTAGGATTGACACGTAGGGCATGGTCGCGACGGATGACAAGGTGGGTGGCTGATTTCCGTCGTCCACCTCGTTACTGAAAGCTTCGTAAAAAGGCTCCGAGTGACGACCTCAACATGCAATAATATTGAAGCGGCTGTCGCAATGGCGGTATTTAAGTGGACGCTGTTTCCGACGACCAGCATGATAAAGACAGGTCTTCTTTCGTCGTGCACCCATTTTTCCGTCCATCACCACGACGGGTACGCTTCCGGGGCAGGCCTCCACCCATGGAAAAGTTCTTTCAGTTGATACACGAGGTCAGCAGTCAGGTGCAGTCGATGGGCATTCATTGACAATAAGCGATCGAGTGTTTACATCAGGAATGGTCGATGACCTCCATGGCGTCGGGGTGTATCACAGGCTTGCATGAGCAATGTGTGTGATGACAACACAGATGGCCAACCGTGTCAGCAGCAAACTTCACAGAGCTTCACCGCGGAGAAAAAAAAAACAGTCTAAAGTTTGGAGGGACACAAAACGTAGCTCAACCAAAGCATCTGTCGATGGTTAATATCCCAAACATAGAAAAACAAGGAAATACACATAATAAAATTGTTGTAGTGAGATGCGCTATGAAGTGGGGACGCAAGAGGTGTGTAAACCCATCCAGCAAGATTCTTCGTTCATCAACAACTATGTGATTTCTAAAAAACTGCATTATAAACAGAACATTAAACGTAATTCGTTGTTTAAAAATGACGTATAAGGGGCGTTGGGTTGATACACACACACACACACACACACACACACACACACACACACACAAGGGGAGCTTATCTTGTTTTTGCTTATGTATTTCAAAATATTTACTTTTCTCGCATTCCTCTCCGTAGAGTTTCGGGTCAGTGCATTTGTTACAAACCCCAGTAGTACTGCTGCAATCTATGCAGTTTGCACCGCAACTATTTTCACACTTTAATCCCCAGTATCCAATCTTGCAATCTGAAATATATATATAATAATAATAATAATAAGTGGTCTTATATAGCGCGGTACCCCATCCTAGGGCTGGGCTCACCGCGCTCTACATAAATATATATATATATACTAGAATAAATGACCCGATGTTATCGGGATAATAATGATAGGTCATTTGCAATAATTTATAACTGAAATTGAAAAAACTCATCACAATTCATAACTTTATAATATAATGATATTTACTTATCTAGCCTCGTGTGGATATACTGATCTTCCATCCAGCGCCTCCCCAGGTGGTGGATAGGGGAAAGCCCACCAGATATGGAGGATGCCAGAGGCGGACCAAAAACCAAAAATAAAATGCCAGGGGCGGACCAAAATCAGAACCTACTGCCTTGTAGGAAATGGAGGGATCCACAAAAGCTAGGGAACCTTACCAAAAAACTAAGGCATCTATCCAGACAGCTGTAAGTGGCAACCCCCCAACGGTTGTGTGCAGGGTTAACAACCCGGCCACGTAAAAAAATCAACGTTACGAAAGCCAAGCAACCCGGACTGATACCAATGGAAATCGACCTGTGCATGGATATGGACATGATTTTTGGATTGCGACTTGGAATGTACTAAGCCTGTTTGGAGCAGGCGCCTTAGCCTTAGCCAACCTTGTAAATCAGCTGGTCAAATATAAAATATCTATTGCTGCATTGCAAGAAATTCGATGGAAAAATTCAGACATCCTCAAGACAAAAGAATACACCATATTTTATAGTGGTAGAAACACCAAAACACTAGGAACAGGATTTGCCGTGAAAAAATAAGCGGTCAGTACAGTCATAGGCTTCAAACCAGAAAACAAAACATTGTGTTCTTTGCGTGTGCGAGGAAAAATATTCAATATGACATTAATAAATGTACATGCTCCAACGGAAGGCACGGAAGATCAGGATAAAGAATCCTTTTATGAGACACTGGAAAATATCTACGAAGAGGCACCACGACATGATATTAAAATAGTGATTGGAGACTTCAATGCCAAAATAGGAAGAGAAAAGGTGTTCATGCCAACTATTGGTAAGGAAAGTCTGCACGAAGAATCCAATGACAATGGGATCCGACTCATAGACTCTGCTGTAAGAAAAGGGATGTCAGTTAGCAGCACCAAGGTTCTGCACAAAAAGATACATAAAGCTAAGTGGAACTCACCAGATGGAATCACCCGCAATCAAATCGATCATGTTTTAATAGATCGCAGACATGGATCAAATATATTAG
This sequence comes from Lymnaea stagnalis, assembly GCA_964033795.1. Lineage (NCBI taxonomy): Eukaryota > Metazoa > Mollusca > Gastropoda > Lymnaeidae > Lymnaea > Lymnaea stagnalis. The sequence continues at coordinate 370,087 of CAXITT010000230.1, read as the reverse complement.
ATGTGAGAAGCCTTAGAGAAGCGGATGTGGACTCGGACCATCTACTTGTAAGGGTGAAATATAGGCATTCTACCAGAATGAAGTAGAAGCACACTTAGAAGCATCGTACGAGGAAATAAACGGGGAAAACGACATAAATGATCAGTGGGATAGGATAAAAAATGCCATTAAAAGATCAGAAAAAGTAGTGGGATTGCAGCAAGCCAACAATAGAGTAGGCTGGTACGACAATGAATGCAGAGAGACTGTGGAAGAAAGAAACAAAGCACGAATGATCATGTTACAAAGGGAAACCAGAAAGACAACACAAACATACAAGGAAGCCAGAAGGAAAGTGACAAAAATGTGTAGGAAGAAAAAAGAGGGAATGGGGAAAGGATACACTAAAGGAAATAGAAGATTTATCAAGAGAGTGAAATATAAGAGGAATGTACATGAAGATAAAAGATGAAAAGAATGGATACTAAGCTAGACCGCAAATGTGTGAGAGCCACAATGAAGAATTAATCACGGAAAATAGTAAAGTATTGGAGATGAGGGCTGACTATTTTGAGGACGTACTGAATGCAGACAATAGACAAGAAGAAGATTATCAACCCCCACAGGGAGGACCAGACCCTTTTACACAATGCCCAACCCTAGAAGAAACCAAAGAGGTAATTAATTACATGAAAAATCACAAAGCCCCCGAACAAGACCTTATCACACCAGGAAAAGAACGACACAATCAGATACAGAAACTTATAACTAAAATTTTGCAAGAAGAGAAAATCCCAACAGAATGGGAAACAGCATTAATAACCCCAATACACAAAAAAGGCTCCAATCTTCAGTGCCCAAACTACAGAGGAATCTCCCTATTAAATGATACATACAAAATACTTACGAAGCTTATTGCCAAAAGACTACAACCTTACACTGAAGAAATCCTAGGTGATTACCAATCTGGATTCAGGCTTAACAGATCAACGACTGATCAGATTTTCACCACCAGATGCCTATTAGAGAAATACTATGAATTTAATATACCAGTACATCAGCTCTTCTATGTAGACTATAAAATGGCCTATGAAAGCATCAAAAGAAACTATTTATATGAGACTCTGCAGGAGTTTGGGATACCAAACAAACTGACAAGGCTAATACATGTAACTCAAAAAGCCAAATCAAGATTCAAGGATACTATTCAAGGGAATTTCATATTAGACGAAGCCTAGGACAGGGAGAATCACTGTCTTGTATGCTCTTTAATCTAACATTAGAGAGAGCTATTAGAAACATACACATTGCCACTCGAGAAACGAAAAATGGATACTTTCTGAGGGAAACTCAAGACCCACAACCAACGGGCACACTCTACAACCAAGCACTTCAGTATCTTGCATATGCTGATGACAAAGCACTTCTAGGGAAAAGTATAAAAGACATATCAAAATCCTTTATTGAATTAGAAGAAGCATCTCTACAAGCAGGGCTGGAAGTTAACAACCAAAAAAACAAAATACATGACCATGATAAGAGAGGAACAAACAGATGAAACAATTAAGATTAGGAACCAAACTTTTTAAAAAGTAAATCAATTAAAATACTTAGGATCCTTGTTAAATGAAAGAAACGAATTACTAACAGAAATAAAAGAAAGAATATCAGCCGGAAACAGGGCATACTTCAGTAGTCAGATAATACTTAAAAGTAAAAACATTACAAGAGAAACAAAGAAAACTATTTATAAAAACAGTGATCAGACCAGTTGTAACATATGCAAGTGAAACTTGGATGGACCCTAACAAAAACAGCAGAAAATCTATTAAATACATGGGAGATGAAAGTTCTCAGGAAAATATATGGGCCAACAAAGGATGAATATGGATGGAGAATACGAACCAACCATGAATTATACAGTCTCTATCAGGATCCCACGATAGTGGCAGAAATAAAAAGAGGCAGGCTACGCTCGGCAGGACACCTAGAGAGAATGCCAAATGACAGAGGAACGAAGAGGGTACATCACCAATACCCCAGAAGAAAAATGTTCAAAGGCAGACCTAGGCTTAGATGGATAGATGATGTAGAAAATGATCTACAGCAGCTGAAAGTGCAAGGATGGAAAAGAAAGGCATTAGTTAGGTCTGAGTGGAAGGAAGTGGTGAGACTATCCAAAGCCCTACATGCCTTTAGCGCCACAAGGATGGATTACTTATCTAACATCATTAAGTTTTGAGAAGTATTTATCTACTATATATTGTACGCATACTCTAACTCCCTTTCACGTTCCTTAGCTACATTTTTTCCTCTCTAAATATGACCTTAAAATACACAATCTAAATTATCACTGATGATATCATTGTTTTTCATTAAAGAAATTAATTGAGGGTCAATAACTACGCTAGACGATTACTTTAGTTTTTACCCCTTTTCGTGCCCTTGAATTACAACTTTTTTTCTCTAAAAATTGTTAAAAAAACCTAATCTTAAATTCACAAACAAAAAACTATTATATAAATATATTATATATTAAAGGAATTCTATAATATATATCATATAATGATATCTTCATCAAAAATTTTAACACACTTTTGCTTTAAAAAAAAAAAAATATGCATTATCAGAAAATCGTAAAACCTAGCATTCTTGTATTGCGGGTCTTTTTCATTTTTTTTTTTTTTAATCTCATAAAAATATACACCTGCTTTAATTTTCGCAAAGTAGAAACAAAAATATGATTTCATTTTTTTTTTTAAAGAAAATATTAACCAATCTGAAAAAGATTGGGTTTTTATATTCATGAGCATAGTTATACACATGTACCCATGTCTTGTTAATGCCATTGATTTTCTTTTCTTAATTGTTAAGCAAATGTTTATTTGTAAAAATAAAATGTAACATCTCTTTTATCACAAAAGTAATACCATAGGATTTAAATATATTGTCATCCACGTAAAAATGTACACAACCTATTTACTACCTCCTATATGTATGTACCCACGGAGGTTAATTATTTATCAAATTCATTCATTTCTTTTTATGCTTATCTTGTGCTGCCTGGGGCAAAATAACCACACACCCTCAATATTTTTTATTAAAATTTATACAATCTTCCACCGGATTGTAATCCCTTCCACACCCGAACTAACATATTTAGTACTTCATATGGTTGTTCTTATTTTGGATGAGTTATAAGTGGATTAATGAAAGCTATTTGGATATGGAGTTCTCTGCCCTGGTTGACTTAACCCGCATTTTCTTTTTAGAATTATATTTAAAGGTTAGTTTTTATTACGTTATAATTTTAATTCAGGTATTTTTTTGGAATTAAAAAAGGCAAAACTTTTTAAATGTTAAAAATAAACACAGCTGAAATGTGTGTGTGTTTAATTAACTATTTAAAAGGCAAATCAATGGTATTTATTCATTTTACTTTTAAGAAGGGAAAATAAATTATCAGTTTTGTCGCGCGCGGTTATTAAAATTAAAGAAACCTAAGATATTTGGCGAAATAGGCTATTCCGCACTGTGATGTCATTTGCGTGATTATTTAGGACAAGTTAATTTTAAGATGATTTCACAAGATTAACAACGCACTAAAAGACGCACTTAAAACGAATGATTCGTGGGTTTTCCCGATAAATGTGATTACGGTGTAATTCTATGACCATCATTTTTTTTTCATTATTGTTAAATACATAAAAAATGCTTAAAATAGTTCCATATTTGATACTTTAAATGTATTTGTAATTTATAATAATAATACTTAAAATTTTACTAAAATGAAAGCGGATTTAAAATCTTTGTTGCGCATTTAAATTTATTTGATTTCCGTAAAAGAATAGAAAATAGCTATGATTGTTTTTTAGGAATCAGAACGTACATAAATATTATCGATTCTTTTGCGTTATGTCACCGTAGCTCATTCTTATATATATATATATATATATATATATATATATATATATAATAAATAAATTATGTTTGTTTTTTAGGAATCAGAACGTACATAAATATTATCGATTTTTTTGTGTTATGTTACCGTAGCTCATTCTTATATATATATATATATATATATATATATATATATATATATAATAAATAAAGTAGTAGTTGCTAAGTATTTATACAATTCTGTAAATAGCTGAATGTTAAGCTATTCATTAAATCTTTAATTAAAAACAAAACAAAAACACCAAAGATATATATCATATCTATTATGTCTCTAGTGTACAGCATTTAAGGCCTACCACCAAATATTTCTATTTCGCAAATGCCTAGAGCCGTGGCCGATGTCGAAATCAAAGAGATTTCGAACTTGTTGAACGTTTGGACCACTTTAATGTCCTTCATATCAAAGTAGTGCACGTTTCCCTCCGTGACGTAACCATCACTGGAGAGAACTACTTTTTCACCGCCGGACGTAATTCCTTTCAGCACAAGTTTCGGTAGAATTACCAAGTTCTCTGTTGATATAGTAATATTGATGAGTAATAAAAATGATAAAATCATAGTCGGGGAGATGTTTGCAAATGAAATCAACGTTATTAGAACCTTTTTTTTTTAAATGACCTATAAAAAGCATACATGAGGATTTGAGTTTCATTCGATTGACACAATGCTATTGTACAGACTTTGTCTTAGCCAAATTTAATTTAGAGCTAAGACATCCACCACTCCCTTACCCAATTTTTTTTTGTTGAAATGAACGTCACCATTGAACTGTTTAACGTCAAATTCATTACAAAACTCTTTCTTTAGTGAAATTTTTTACCTTGAAATGCGCTCTATTTGGTCTAAAGAAAGCTTTTCGGTGCCGCAACATCTAGAATTTATTTTCCAGAGGTTTATAGTATACTTTCTCTCTCCCCCCCCCTCTCTCTCTCTCTCTCTCTCTCTCTCTGACTCTCTCTCTCTCTCTCTCTCATATATATATATATATTTATATACACGCACACATATATATATATTTATATACACGCACACATATATATATAT
>CAXITT010000230.1:349591-360443 GCA_964033795.1 Lymnaea stagnalis | reverse complement strand
GATAGATAGATAGATAGATAGATAGATAGATAGATAGATAGATAGATAGATAGATAGATAGATAGATAGATAGATAGATAGATAGATAGATAGATAGATAGATAGATAGATAGATAGATAGATAGATTAATGATTTAATGATTTTTATTCATTTCGTTTAGAGGGCTTAAGTCGTTGCTAATAGTTTGACTGTGGTGACTTTCACTATGGGGTCAAGAAGACACCAAAAGTCACAATCTATTTCTAATTTCACTTACCGCTATTGGTGTGGAGGCTAATTTCGAAAGGTTCTAATTCATACGGCAGTGAAAATTCTACCCATGGATTTTCCTCCGCAGTAGTCGACCCACACTTTGAGGATGTCAGTGACGTGTCACCGTCAACAGCCAATGAGAAATCTCGCCCAGGAGCTACGGATGACGCGCGAGTCTTTGCTTTTAATGCAGCATTTCGTCCTATCAAAGAAGATAATAATTATATATATATATATATAGTTGCTTCAGACGGTGACCTAATATTGCTCTTTCGGACAAGCCTACTTGTCTCAGCTGTGGTTATTCTATTAGCATCATGGTATTTAGCCCACTTCTTGACAGCAGCTCTCCACATGGTTCTATCCTGGGCTGTCTGCACCCATTGAGTTTGGGTTTATGCTAAAAGCCTTTGGTGCCACTTAAAGAGATGTTACATTCTCTTTTTTACAAAATGTGTATGTTCATTTTGCTCAAGGCAGAACCAGATAAGTCTCAGAATAAAGTAATGATTTTGATAAATAATTAAATTTCATGGGTAAATGTCGGAGGTAGGAAATAAGATGTATACATTTTTACGTGGATGACAATATAGTTAACTCCTATGGTATTACATTTGTGAAAAAGAGATGTTACATTCTCTTTTAACAAATATGAGTATGTTCATTTTGCCCAAGGCAGCACAAAATACGTCTCAAAATAAAGGAATAATTTTGATAAATAATTAATTTTCTTGGGTAAATACATGTCGGAGGTAGGAAATTGGATGAAATCATTTTCACGTGGATGACAACATAGTTAACTCCTATAGACGTTACTCTCTCTTTTTACAAATATACTTATGTTTACCAACTATGAAGATCAATGGCGTTAACAAATCTTGGATACATTTATATAAGTATAACCAGTTATATCAAAACCCAATCATTTTACACTCTTGTAAACATAATTTTTAAAAAGGGAAGGGTATTATTTACTTTCAAAAAATTAAAATACGTTTTTGTTTTTACTTTGCAAAAAGTCAAGAGATTTGTATTTTATGTATTAAACATTTAAATTTTTTTTTAAAAACAAGACTCAAATCTGTTATAGACATGATAAAAGGGTGAGCGATTCTTCTTTAGATAAAAGAACTCTTTGTTTTAGGATTTTCTGATAATATATATATATTGTTTTTTTTAAAAAGGCAAAAAAATCTGTTTAAATCTTAGCTTAAGATATCAATATATATCAAATTCCTAAAACATTAAATATTTGTATATCATACATAGAGTTTTTGGTGTAAATTTAAGGCAAGATTTTTAAAACAATTTTTAGAGAAAAAAAGTTTTAATTCAAGGGCACGAAAAGGGGTAAATCTAAAGTATTTCTCTAACATAATAGTTGTCCCTCAATTAACTTCTTTAGTGACAAAAATGATATAATTAGTAATAATTTAGACTGTGTAATTTAAGGTCATGTTTAGAGGGGGGGGGGAAGTAGTTTAGGAGCGTGAAAAGGAGTAGGGTAGGCCTATAATATATAGCAGATAAAGTCTTCTCAAAACGTAATGATGTTAGAAACGTAAGTATTATTACATTTTTAAAGTTATGAATTGTGAAGAGTTTTTGCAATGGCAGTTAGAAATTATCGCATAGGATCTACCCTTATTATCCCGATAACACCGGATAATGTAATCTAGTTTATAATAAAAGAATAATCAATTAAACAAATCCATAGAATTTGGGGGGTGGGGTACATATATATGTTCAATTAAATAAAACAGAGTTTTGCAAAAGGTTACGTAAGTTAATAACTAGTTTGAGAGCGATCGCGAGACTATTTGAGGCATCCTGTTCATTTCAGGCTTAATATATTTCACATCACAGTTTTCGGGCCCTTAAATATCTTTTGAAGCTACTTTTGATTGCAGGGCCCATAGATATAGCAGTTAAAAGTTACGAAATAAATCTTTCAATTTAGTTCTTAATATTTTTTTTTTGGTGGAATTTTTTAGGGATTCCACTTTCCTCAAAAAAATTGCGTATTAATAAATATAAGATACATTTTGTAAATAGATATTATGTCCATTACATGTTTATTTATGCCATTTCTATAGAATTTACATAATCACTAATGATTTTAAAAGCCATAAAAATTCATAAACCTTTCATACAAGCCAGAATTTTCTCTTTTGTTGCATCTGTAAAACTTTAAAATATTTCATTTTTAACGTGAACAGATTTAATGATTTTAGCAGTTCTTTTTGTATTAGCTACGCTTTTGAACGGAGATGCAGCCCTTTGACGAATTATATATTTAGTGTAAACTTATGAAAGGTTCAAATAATAAATAACAAAAGTACATTTCCATCAAGAAATATATAAAAAGTAAAGAATTTGAAGAAAACAACCGGTGACAGGTGAAAGATCAATTTCACCTTCTCTAGCTCGCCAATTATTAAGCGTTAGAATTATGCGAGACCAAATCAGGTAAGCACCAAAATGCACGCATGAAATTTGAATGTATCGAATTTTTTCCGGGAGATAGGGGACTGTAAGCCCCCTTTGTTGTGAACTAGTTTTGTATGGGAATCACTGTTGTTAGTATGAACGCTGTTAGAGTCCGTGAGTTGTGTCATGCGTGTTATTATTGTGTCTCAATGACCATCGGATTGGGGTGGGGGGGGGGACATAATCCGTGTGACAGTGAGTTAGTTGTGAGCTGCCCCGAGAGCTAAAAAAAAACTAGGAAGACAAGTGATCGTCAGTTGATAGTGGGTAGTTAGTAGTTGAACTGATGGGTCGGAATTCACTGAGTCGACGTCTTAGAGTCACGCTGTTGGAGTCAGAGATGACTTTTGATTGAGAGGTCGTGTATTTTGCCCTAAACGACTTACTGATTTGAGAGAGGATTTCTTTACTATTGAAAGTGTATAGATTTATGTATATTCCACACGCCATATTCTATTGTATAACAGTATCTTGATTTGTATAGCATATAATAAAGTATTGTTTAGTTACATTGGACCTTGTGTTTATTATGTGAGAGAGAAGACGCCCTTTGGAAGTGTAGGACTGGGCTAGGCGAGATTCATACACCCTAGACTACGCTAAAATATTCAACCATAAAAAAGATACTTGACATTTGGGGGCCTGTATAAAACGGATTATTGGTCTGTGCGTAAACCTGTTGGAGTCCATGAACTGTGTTTGTCAGCCTCGAGTTTAAGGCAGTTTTCAGATACGCCCAGAAGATATGTACCTTGCTGTAATAGACAATGTTCTAACAATTTTTTGTGACTTTTGACATATATCTGTGCTGTATCTGGTTGTCGCCGTACCTTGCTGGTTGTCGAATCCTATGAAGTGTTCAACTGCTGCTGTACAACTCTGGGGACACAAGATCAAGTACGAGACCGGTACAGTAATCATCCAAGTTTATATACTGTTACCAGGTTCCTGCTCGTTTCTGATACTCTTACCACGTTCCTGTGCTGTATCTCATTGTTGCCGTACCATGCTGGTTGCCGAATCCTGTGAAATGTTCAACTGCTGCTGTACAACTCTGGGGCCCAAGTTCAGGTACAAGACCGGGTATTTAGCACAACTTTTTTAAATGTTATATAAGTTGTAATGTACCAATCATTTCTTTTGAAGCTTTTTGGTACAATAGGTACAAGTCATAATTGTATTTTTTTTTCTTGCTCTCTTATAGTACAATAATAATCAAATTTTAAATACATATAATAACAATGGAAAAGAGAGTGGGGGAAATCGATCTGTTCTAGAGTTCAGGGAGGAGGCAGAGGCGCTAGGTTATAAAGATGAAGCCATCCCTCAGTGGGTAGAAAAAAGGGCTAAGCGAAGAGAGAGAAGATCGGGGACGCGATAAAGAAAGAGAAAAACGCCAGATAGAGAGAGAAGAACGTGATAAACGAGTGAGCTATGACATACAGGGGTAGCGAGTTTGCACTGCCCAAGGGTAGCGCAGCTTCAAGGTTTAGAGATACCAATAATATGAGGGACGATAAAGACCTAGAATCGTTCATCGTTCAGTTTGAGCTGCAAGCTAAAAGACAGTGGATAAATAAGGGAGAATAGGCGGTACTTTTCACGGAAAAATTAACTAGTCACTTTAAAAACTTTATGACGGATTCGAGACTAAATGATGACTTTGACAGTCTCAAGAGAAAATTGTTGACCCATGCAGGTTAAAACGAGGAGAGTTACCGACTGAAATACTATGACTTAGTACCAATAGACGACGATATCCGTAGTTTTGCCGTAAGAACTAAAGCCTCTTTAAAGTCCTGGGTAAACTACGCAGGGATCCCTGAAACTTTCGATGGTCTATTGAACCTATTTGTGGTTGACAGAATTAAAACTGTAGTATTGATGGAAGTGCTGGGTAAGCTAAATGAAAGGAAAATCTCGACCTAGAAGAGAAATTACAGATCATTGATAATTTTAAGAACATGCAACCCAGCAGTAGAGTTCCTATGAAACATGACAGAGAATTGCCGTACATCGCAGCGGGCTCAACGTTACCCGGGAAAAAAGTGAAGTTTGACCGTTCACCACCACCCCACAGGGCGGACTCGCTTCAACTATACAACATGACAGTAGGGTGGTACAATGTTACAGGTATAGGGGAATGGGGCATATTTCTAACGTGTGTCCCCACTGTCCCAAAGGGGCTGGATAAAACTAGTAGAAGACAGAACTATCGTGATGGTAGAGCCCACTACCCTGGTGATAGAATATGACTCCAACCAGTCAATGATCACAAGCAACACTTTGGAGCGTGTAAAAACCTCCACATCAATAAAAGCCCCGTTTTCCCTTGCAAACTTGAATTTTTAAATAGCATAGTGGAAAACAAATTAAAGATAAATCAGTGGGTGCATTACGCTTGGAGGAAGGCTTGTTAAACGGCAAACGGGTAAAAGTCCTTAGAGATACGGGGTTCAGCATAATACGATGTAGCGCAAACTTGATTGATAAACATACAATCTTGCCAAGTTTTTACACTTTAAAACTTATCGACGGACAGGTCCGGCAATATCCAACAGCTTACGCAAAGATAGTTACGCCATATATTAAAGGCACATTTGTGACAGCACTGTTTGATGACCCCGTTGCTGACTTAATAATAGGGAACGTTAATATGTCTACTAGTAGCTTATAGAACGTTCTCGATTGTTTTAGAAAAGTAAGGGCGTTTCTAAACGTGTCGGTAGATCCACATATATAAAGGATTGACAGGCACTGAGGGAGAGATTCAGATAGATATTTGTAACTTTACGAGACGTGTATTATTCTTTTATTTCGTCATTGTACATTATTAATTGGCACATTGTATTTCTGTTTACCGGTACAAGATCTACTATACTGTAAGTTGATGATTTGTTATTACATTTCTTTTGTTTTATAATTATATTAATACTTAAATAAATTGTATTAATTGTAATTAGTACTGTTTTGGGTGTCGTAATTTTTTTATTGTATATATCTATGGTATCGTCTTTTGAGGCACTGTTTGAACGAGCCATAAATTTAAAATAGGAGATTAATTTCTCAAAAGAGAAGCCAGTGCGTAACAGAGAGGATTGGGGCATAACACTAATCTAGCAAATTACACATACGTGGATTGAGGACAGCTCTTGAGTTATTGAAGTAGATCTAACTACACCATCCTGAGACCTATGTAGCACTCAATCAAGAACATGACCACGATTATCAGTCGGTTGCTGAAGGTTAAATAAGTTCAATAGATCCATCATCCTGGCAGTAGAGGGGTTCTGTGCTTGATCGAAGTAAACGTTAATATTGCCTACTACAATATAAGTCACGGCCAATGCGCTGCAGTGATCAATCAATTCCGGGAATTCTTGATGAAACACTGAGTCGGTCAGTTCATTTTTCGTGCAAGGGGAGATGCGATTAATTCAAATGAAATGAACGTTCTGCTGGGGCACTGACAGGGTAAGTTGATCTGCTTCAAAACATGTGTACGCGTATGTGAGGTCTGCGACAAAAGCTGTATAATAGGACAATGCGTCTCTATAGATAACAGCAAGGCCTCCACCGCAAGTTGAACGAGGAAATGATCGGGCAAAGTAGCCAGATGGAGCGAGATGGGAGCACTTCCCCATCATCGCCAGTCAACCGAAATGTGGTCTCCTGGATACACAGAAATTCAATCTGCCTATCAGGGATAAATTCAGAGAGTGCGATACTTTTTTTCATAAAAGCCCAGTGACTGAGCGTTGAATGAGGCGATGCAAAGCTGTCTGTTACTGGAAGGTGGAGAGGTTTTGATGTGAATGAGGTTGGCAGGCTTAGAGTAGCGTAGAGTAGGCCTTTCTTGATGCATAAGTAACAAGTTGTTGCTTTTGTTTTCGTCAAACGCCACGGTGGGTCCACTTCCGGGGCATGCAGCAACCAATCAAAAGTTCTTTCAATGGACACACGACGTCAGCGGTCAGGTGCGTACAGATGGCACTCATTGACAGCAGACGATCACTTGTATATGCAAGCACAGGTCGTTTACCTCTGGTGGGCCCGTGTCTGTCACTGACCGTATCATCGACTTGCCCGAGCGATGAGAGTGGTAACAACAAAGATGGCCACCGTGTAGGTGGCAAATTTAACTGAAAAAAATGCCAATATAACAAGATTCCGATGTTTGAAGGTACACACAACGTAGCCGAATCAAAGCAGGGGTCCATGGTGGATTTTGCAAAACAGAAAAATGAATATGAAATCAATATGAGTTTATTCGTGCTTGCAATGCGTAGTCTTCTTCTGAACTTATTATAGTTACAGCAGTGCATTTTTTTCTTGTTAAAAAAATAATTACTTAGAAAATTATTGTTTACACTTTTTGAGGACGATATTAAATTATACCTTCATAATCCTAAAAGGAACGAAAATCCCACTGGGAACTTGCTACCCTCTTGGAACAGGATCCTAAATGGGAATGAGATCCAACAGTAAACTAGAACCCACCAGTAACGCGATCACATCTGGTAACTAGATCAAATCGGGATCCTATCATGACATGGGATCCCACCAGACAAAGGAATTCCATTGGGATCGAGATACCGACGGGATTGGTATCACATTGAGAACGGGATAAGAATAGCACCAGAAATTTGGATCCAAAAGGGATCCAGATACCGACAAGATCGGGAACCCAAAGGGGAACGGGATCCTATAGTGAAAAGGGATCTGATTGGGAATTCCAACGGTATCGAGATCCTATCGTTAATGAAAGCTTGACAAAATTTAGTATATGTATATTTTTATAGGAGACAAATTAGGTATTTTATTTTTTGCTAAAAGAATGTTGTTTTTTGTTGTTTTTTTTACCAGACACTTGAATCTCAATGTTAATGGAGGTGCTGTAGCAGGCTGTTTTTTATCCGAATGAAATCCCGTGCAAAGCCGGGTTTATCACCTAGTACTAAACTAAAAGCGAAGTATTTTATTTTTAGCGCATTGAAGTTGATTTGATTTCCGTAAAGTAAGAGAAAATCACTAACGTTGTTTTTAAGAATCTGAAATTATTTAAATTATTTCGTTTCTTTAGCGTGAAATAGATACCCTGGCTCAAATTAGAACAACCATTTTACACTATTCTGATTTGTGGTGGCGGTAAATTCGTTTTTGATATGGGCTATTTAAGTATAATGTCAACCAGATCTATTGCATGGGTGGATCAATCGCTGCTATTGTACGGACTAAATTTTGAAAATCCTTGCTTTTCACATGGACACCTGTATGTTGCCTGCTAACGCGTCGAAAAACCTTTTAATGTATTCGTGTGACCACCATTCGGAAAAACAAAAAAAAAGCTATCGTCAATGTAAAAAGTACTTCAAAAAAAACATAATTAAAACACAAACACTTTCTTACTTAGAGTGGCATTGCAACGCATGCCGGGTACTCGCTATTACTACATATAACGAGTAAACCACCAATTATTTTTGGCAAGTTTGACAGCTTACCTCTGCACACCATATAATCACAAAAATTTTTGCTGTTGCTGGTTTTGATCGTAAACGTGTTCATGTGTACTACTTCTTTAAGTCTGTTCTCCAAGCAAAGTAAATTTGGACACACATAAAATAAGCTCGTCGTAGATGGCGGGATGCTGATCGTTAGTCTTCTGTCTGGGGATAGATCAATGAAGTTTACTCGTGTTTGGAAATGGAACAATGAACTTGTCTTGTGTCTTGAGATTGAACAATGAAGCTGCCCTGTCTCTAGTATTGGAACAATGAAAATGTTTGGTTCTGAAGATGGAACAGATAAGGGTTTGTTGTTTGTAGAAGGGAAATGTGAAGTTGTCTAGTGTCAAACGATTTTGTGATGATATTGTACGATTTTAAGAGCTTGGGGGTAAACAGGTCTGGTATTTTTTCCCATTCAGGATAATGAGTCCATCAATCGTCAGACCTTCTTCCCGTCTTTCAAGTTAAGCTTTTCACATGTAGCAACTCATTCTTCCTTTTTTCGCTTCATCGACCTACTTACGGACCTTGGCTGTCAATGTGTTGTAAGCAGCGCGAGCTACTGCCGTCTTCAACTTTCCGGCCTTGTTCCGTGCATTCTTTCTTTTCACGTAGAAGTTTTGCCAACCTTTTTTTCCCAGGAAGGCTGGAACTTTGTGTTTTTCATTAGTCCTGGAAATTTCCATTTTTGACATATTTAGATATCACTCACAAAGATGTTGGATGTCATATCACTGTCTTCGGAGTTGTCGGGGAATTCCTGTTAATTATGCCATCGTGTTTTCCATTCCTGCGCGTAATAGAGTCCATTTGCTTTCGCAAAACAGCCCAGTGCCTCCTAGCAAACCGAGGTTTCACTAGCAAAAGATCTAGCGTGGTGAGAGTTGGCCGATGGTCGCCATCAATCTCAGTCAGGATTTTCCCAGTGTTATGTCTGGACGAGACAGGGCACTATGACCTATGGCAGTTTTGGAACACTGTTTCCTTTCTGAAGGCTTATGAGATTGGTCGTGAGCTCGACCTCCCCCCAAATAGCTCCCTGTGGCGTTTGTTTCGGGATATCCCATGTCAGCCATATGGGCGTTAAAATTGCCAGCTATATTTCTATTATTAAAGGAAAGTTGATCCATACAAGGGCAGGCACAACGTGTTTCTAGGGTTGTTATAAATATTGATAATGGGAAAGAACTAACCCCCTAATCCTACTCTCAGGCTCAGTGTATCTGTCATACCCATGTTTCTGCTCTACACTAGCTCCGCGGTGAGGGGGGTTCGCAAAGTGCTACGAACACTCGGCACTTTACGCAAGCGCATGGATTTACTAGCCATGTCTTCTAAATATTGGTTTGGCTTTGTTTTTCTCACCTTCTCCCGGGGAGAGCCCGCCAAAGCCAACTCCCTCCTCCTCTGTGGGAGACAAAGCGACTGACGTGGGTTTTGTTGCTTTGGGTGATCGGGTTCACCGTACTATTCCGCCGCGCGACGTAGACGTAAATACCTTGCAGTTATTTTTTCTAATTTAATGTACATCATTCATAAACCTGCAAGAAGCAAGGGTGATTCTATTTTGTTATTCTTGAAGGGACTTGACTATCACACAGACAGCCCTAAAACTATGCTAGAGTGCCTTTCTTAGACTTCTCATCAGCATCTAAGACTATCCATCCACACCTTATTATACAGAAACTTTCCTCGTTATATGTAAATGTAAATATTCAAGCTTGGATACTGAACTTTTTAACAAATCGCCCACAACATGCCAAGGTAAATGACCAATTATCTCTAACCAGAGAAATAAGATCCGGGGCGCAACAGGGTTGCGACTTCTCCTCTGTCCTTTATACAATACATTCCAATGATATTCAGATCCCGGGCGACAACGTTCCAACCATAAGATTTGTTGATGATACCACAATCGTTGGTTTAATAAATATCTGAAGTAGAAGGCTTATACACCAACTTAGTTACAAGCTATATCAGTTGGTGCGATGAAAATTTTCTCCAGCTGAATGTTTCAAAAACATGGAAATGGTAGTTGATTTCCGGAGTGGAAACACCAGATTACAGATCTCAACATAAAAATCAAAGTGTGGTGAAAGTGAAGGCATACATGTACTTGGGTGTCATCATTGATAACAAGCTGACGTGGCATGGGCAAGGCCAAATAATTTATAAAGTATTGAACCAAAGACTTTTCTACCTCAAAAAACTGCACAATTTCGGCATAACCAAACAAGTTATAAACTCATTCTACAGTGCAATAATTAGATGCTTACTTAATTTCAGTATTACTTCATGGTGTAGGAATTCTTCGTCTGATATTAAACATCGAATTAACAGACTAATCTAGAAAGCTAGGAACATAATTAAACATTCTTCACATGAAGAACTATTTGAAGCAAGATGTTATGGTCCAATTAAACACAATTTGGAAGATACATCCCACCCTCTTCATCACAGATACTTAGGATCAGCCCGCTCGGGACGAATTCTTTCTCTCAGGGCGAGGATTGAAAAGTATATAATTTTTTTTATTTCCCAATCTGTACGAATTTACCAGCGCCCCCCCCCCCCCGGAGTTCCCAAAATTTAATTGAGAACA
>CAXITT010000230.1:315456-343739 GCA_964033795.1 Lymnaea stagnalis | reverse complement strand
TTCCCCCCCCCCCCCCGCTTTTTTTCAGTATTATGTCAACATTTCTATAACCACACCACCCCCTCAAAAATGAATTATAATTAAAATAAATGTATAAATACATTTTACTTTGTGCTGATCTATTTTAATCACAAAATTGGAGGAAAAACTTTTTTATTGCATCGTTAGCTTGTCAATCTACAATTTGAAACTTTATATAACTAAAAATTATATACCTATTTTAATTTACACATTTTAATTTTAATAGAGAAAACATGGTTGTTGATGTCAACTAATCCAACCAATCTAGTCAACAATTGTCAAAAATTTACCCCCCCCCCTATTTTGTTGACATAATTAATGGACGACCCCCAATGCAGAGGCGTAGCGTGGTGGGGGCAGGGGAGACAGATGTCTCCGGGCGCCTGCTAGTTAGGGGCGCCAAAATGTGCTTTGATATTATTTTATTGATGAAATTAATGGGCTTGAGAGTTGAAAAAAAGAAAAAGGGGCGCTAAAAATGGATCTTGTCCCCGGGCGCGAATCTTATCCCCGGGCGCCAAATACCCTCACTACGCCACTGCCCCATTGACAGCTCTATCAATCGGGGAATTTGAATAAATTATTCCTTTTCAGCGATGGTTATTAAATATCTTATGTAAAAACGTTTGGAAACAAATACAAAGCAATTACTTTGTTGTTTCGCGATATCTGATCCTAATATAAATTAAGTAGGTAAATATAGGAGCCAAAATGATCAATAAAATGATCGTGGGCCCTTATTATCTATAGAATAACAAGACATTAGAGCATTAGCACTAATTTGATGACAAAACAAAATACATAATTTTCGAGAACATGATCTTCGTTTTTTCTTCGGTAAACCGGAATTTTAATAAAAATTTTATATATAAAAATGCTTTGTTTAAAAAAAATAAAAAAATAAAGAAATCTTTTTTTTAAAAGAGGGAACATGAACACATTGCGATTCAAAGATAAGTACGAAGGAGGAAAAAAAAAGAAAAAAGATTCGAATTATAATTAGGCTTTAAGTAACCAACAACAGCACTTTAAACTTACAAAAGGTAAAAATAAAATACGCAATGTTGGTTTTCGTATCATTTTTGCTTAGCATAATTTTCGTGACGCTTTCATGAATATTTTTTAACACCACTCAACACTTAAGCCATTGTCAAATAAAATATCCTGTTAACCATACTCGCGATACCAAGTTTTTTTTTTTTTTTATCGGCAGGCCAGGTTGTTGATTTGCGGTTCCCATTTTTACCAGAGGATAATCACGCCGGCAGCTTTGGGTTATCTGCAGGACTACACGAACTCTTCGCGCCTTGATGTCGTTGACTGTTGTTTTCAGAATGAAATTGACCAGTTTTTTAAGTCCAGCGGGACCTTTCCCACAGTTTAAAGATTTGAATGTGAGTAATCAATGAACATTTGGGTCGGAAGCTTCGCCTCCAAGATATCATCGACTCCCATCTAACAGAGACTGCTACTACTACTAGCCAACAGTGGCTCCAAGCTAACAGCGATTCCTAGCCAACAGCGCCTCCTAGCTAGCGGCGCCTTTTGCCAGATAGCGCCATCTAACATATGCTCCAAGCTAACAGTGCCTCCTATGTAAAAGCGCCTTCTAGCTAACTTCGCCTACTATCTAACAGCGCCTCATAGTTAAATATGCCCGCTAGCTAACAGTGCCTCTTAGCTAACATTAATTCTAAGATAACTTCCCCTCCAATGTAACAGTACCTCAAATTCAACATGGCCTTGAATTAAAAGGCGCCTCCTAGCTAGCAGCGACTTCTAGCTAACTTCGTCTCCTAATAGCATCTCCTAGCTAACAGTGACACCTAGCTAACTTTACCTCATATCTAAATTCTCTTCCTAGCTTACAGAGCCTCCTCGCAATGAACACATTCTAGCTAAGTTCGCCTACTATCAAAAGCGCTTCCTATCTAACAGCGTCACCTATCTAACTGCGCCGTCTAACAGAAATTCCTAGCTAACAGCCCATCCCAGCTAACTTCAACCCCATCTAAAAGTGCCTACTATCTAACAGCACATTTATGCTTACAGAACCTCTTAGATAAAATCCACTCATATCTAGCTGTACCTCCTAAGTAACAGCGCCCCCTAGCTAACGGCGCCTCCTAGCTAACAGCGCCTCCTTGCTAACAGCGCTTCCTTGCTAACAGCGCCTCCTTGCTAACAGCGCCTCCTTGCTAACAGCGCCTCCTTGCTAACAGCGCCTCCTTGCTAACAGCGCCTCCTAGCTAACAGCGCCTCCTTGCTAACAGCGCCCCCTAGCTAACAGCGCCTCCTAGCTAACAGCGCCTCCTTGCTAACAGCGCCCCCTAGCTAACAGCGCCTCCTAGCTAACAGCGCCTCCTTACTAACAGCGCTTCCTCGCTAACATAACAGCGCCTAGTAGCTAACAGCGCCTCCTTGCTAACAGCGCCTCCTAGCTAACAGCGCCTCCTAGCTAACAGCGCCCCCTAGCTAACAGCGCCCCCTAGCTAACAGCGCCTCCTTGCTAACAGCGCCTCCTTGCTAACAGTGCCTCGTAGCTAGCAGCGCCTCCTTGCTAACAGCGCCTCCTTGCTAACAGTGCCTCCTAGCTAATATCGACTCATATCTTGCAGCACCTCCTAGTAAACTTCGCCTCCAAGCTAAAAGCACCTACTAGCTAACAGTGTTTCCTAATTAAAAGAACATCCTACTAAAAGCGCATCCTAGCTAACAGTGAATTTTAGCGAACTTCCCCGCGATATAAAAGCAGACTTTCACTTGCTTCACCTCCTAGGTAACTTCGCCTCCTAGTTAACGGCGCTTCTAGTTAAAAGCGCCTAGTAGCTAGCTGAAAGCGCATCCTACCTAAAAGAGCCTCTTAGCTAAAAGAGACTCCGTCGGCGTAATGGACTAGTAGGGAGGTCTCCTCCTGAAGCTAACAAATCCCAATCAAACGCATGACTTCCCAAGCAACGGAAGTTGCGCGCTAACATGATTCCGTGTTGCCGATAATGGATATGAGGCTTGGGTTTCTTAAAAAACCCTTGCTGAGGATTAAAAACATGCGGCCTTGAGAAGCCGCTCCAAAGCGACCGTTTCGTCCCGATACAGTCCCGACTGAACCACTCCCCGAACGGTGGGGTGAGGTAACACAACACCTCCTCGGAGAGTAAGCAAAGCCATTCTGACCCACGTCCACACAACTCCCAGGAACGGGGGGGGGGGAGAATGTTAAGCTTGAGACTACTCCCGGAGTGCAAGTATAGCCGTGCCACACCAAGGAACGTACGGCTCCCTGGGCGGTGGGGGAGAAAAAGCAACGCCATCCCCGGAGAGGAGCAAAGCCGTTCCAACCCAACGTCCAGACCGCAAGGCTCATTGGGCAAGGGGGATTGTGACGCAAAACTGTCCCCTCATGAGTGGNTAGCTAACAGCGCCTCCTTGCTAACAGCGCCTCCTTGCTAACAGTGCCTCGTAGCTAGCAGCGCCTCCTTGCTAACAGCGCCTCCTTGCTAACAGTGCCTCCTAGCTAATATCGACTCATATCTTGCAGCACCTCCTAGTAAACTTCGCCTCCAAGCTAAAAGCACCTACTAGCTAACAGTGTTTCCTAATTAAAAGAACATCCTACTAAAAGCGCATCCTAGCTAACAGTGAATTTTAGCGAACTTCCCCGCGATATAAAAGCAGACTTTCACTTGCTTCACCTCCTAGGTAACTTCGCCTCCTAGTTAACGGCGCTTCTAGTTAAAAGCGCCTAGTAGCTAGCTGAAAGCGCATCCTACCTAAAAGAGCCTCTTAGCTAAAAGAGACTCCGTCGGCGTAATGGACTAGTAGGGAGGTCTCCTCCTGAAGCTAACAAATCCCAATCAAACGCATGACTTCCCAAGCAACGGAAGTTGCGCGCTAACATGATTCCGTGTTGCCGATAATGGATATGAGGCTTGGGTTTCTTAAAAAACCCTTGCTGAGGATTAAAAACATGCGGCCTTGAGAAGCCGCTCCAAAGCGACCGTTTCGTCCCGATACAGTCCCGACTGAACCACTCCCCGAACGGTGGGGTGAGGTAACACAACACCTCCTCGGAGAGTAAGCAAAGCCATTCTGACCCACGTCCACACAACTCCCAGGAACGGGGGGGGGGGGAGAATGTTAAGCTTGAGACTACTCCCGGAGTGCAAGTATAGCCGTGCCACACCAAGGAACGTACGGCTCCCTGGGCGGTGGGGGAGAAAAAGCAACGCCATCCCCGGAGAGAAGCAAAGCCGTTCCAACCCAACGTCCAGACCGCAAGGCTCATTGGGCAAGGGGGATTGTGACGCAAAACTGTCCCCTCATGAGTGGAAGCAAACTGCCCAGAAATCCTATTACTCGAGACCGTGTTGCATGGCCGGAGTCCCCAGGGACTACTAGGCTATGTTTCATGGCCGAGGTCCTAAGAGATAGAATCTCGACCTCCTAGAGTATTGAGCTTTATTAGCTAAAGAGACTCCTAGCTAACAGTGACCCTCAAAAGTAACAGTGCCCCCCCCCCCAGTACACTTTGCCGCCAATCGAACAGCGCCTACAAACAAACAGTGCTTCCTAGTTGACAGCACCTGATTAACAGCGCTACCTAACTAACAATGCCTCCTAGTGAACACCACCTCCTAGCTGAAATTGTTCCTATCGAACAGCGCCTTTTAGCTCACTGTGTCCCCTAGCTAACCTTGAGTTTAACATAACAGTAATTCAGCTTACCTTGCCTCCTATCTAAAAGACCCTTCTAGCTAACATTGCCGCCAAGCAAACTTAGCCTCCAATTTAACAGTACCACCTACTTAACAGCAACTCCTACCTAACTTTGCCTGCTGTCTAAAAGCACGTTCAATCAAATAGCGCTTCCTAGCGAATAGCAACTAATAGCTAAAAGCGACTTCTAGTTAAAAGCACCTTCGAGCTAACTTCGCCTCCTAACTAATAACACGCCTAGCTAAACATCGATTACAAGCAAATTTCTAACAGCACCTCCTGGCTAACAACGCATTCTAGTTAACAGTGCGCCCTCTCTAACAGCAACACTTAGCTAACAGCACCTCATGGCTAACAACGCATTTTAGTTAACAGTGTGCCCTCTCTAACAGCAACACTTAGCTAACAGCACCTCCTGGCTAACAACGCATTCTAGTTAACAGTGCGCCCTCTCTAACAGCAACACTTAGCTAACAGCACTTCCTGGCTAACAACGCATTCTAGTTAACAGTGCGCCCTCTCTAACAGCAACACTTAGCTAACAGCACCTCCTGGCTAACAACGCATTCTAGTTAACAGTGCGCCCTCTCTAACAGCAACACTTAGCTAACAGCACCTCCTGGCTAACAACGCATTCTAGTTAACAGTGCGCCCTCTCTAACAGCAACACTTAGCTAACAGCACCTCCTGGCTAACAACGCATTCTAGTTAACAGTGCGCCCTCTCTAACAGCAACACTTAGCTAACAGCACCTCCTGGCTAACAACGCATTCTAGTTAACAGTGCACCCTCTCTAACAGCAACACTTAGCTAACAGCACCTCCTGGCTAACAACGCATTCTAGTTAACAGTGCGCCCACTCTAACAGCAACACTTAGCTAACAGCACCTCATGGCTAACAACGCATTCTAGTTAACAGTGCGCCCACTCTAACAGCAACACTTAGCTAACAGCACCTCCTGGCTAACAACGCCTCCTAGATAACTTCACCACCTATCTACCTGCGCCTCCTACCTAACAGCAAATCCTATCTAGCTGCGCCTCCTAGCTTACAGTGACTCATATCTAGCAGCGCCTCCTAGCTAACAGAGACTGCTATCTAGCTCTCTTCTAGCTAACAATGACTCATTATTTAATTAACCCTACGATGTTAAAGCTCCTCCTAGTCAATGTCACCTGCTAGCTCACAGCGCCTCGCAGGTAGGATTGCCTCCATGCTAACAGTGAATAATACCTTACTTTACCTCTAATATAAAAGCGCCTACTAGTTAACTTCGCTTCTTATCTAAAAGCGACTCTTAGCTAAAATGTCCATGTTATGTAGCACACTTTCCCCTTTGTTGAACTTTGTTTCACCCACATTAGATCCCTAGCAGACGGTAACATCTGCGTGGTTAATCTCTTTGATGTAGCGTGTTTACTACCGAACTACCAATTAAACATGGTTAGTATGTTTCCTAGTATCTTATCGAATGATCTCGATTTGTTCTAGAAACGTAAACAAATGCTGAGTATCTTCTGGAAGGCAGGGCTTACGCTGCATATATAAGGGATTGACAGACACGGAGAGAGGGAGATTCAGATAGATATATTTTAACTTCACGAGACGTGTATTATTCTTTGAGTACTTATGTGTTTATTGGCTTTCGTCATTGTACATTATTAATTGACACATTGTATTATCTGTGTACCGGTACAAGATCTACCATACTCTTGATGATTTGTAATTGTATTTATTTTCTTTTGTAATTGTATTATTACTAAATTGAATCTTATTAATTGTAATCGGTACTGTTTTGGGTGTCGTATTTTTGTCATTGAATTTCTCTATGGTATCGTCCTTTGTTAGGCACTGTTTTAACGAGCCATAAATTAATAAAATAGGAGATTAATTTCTCACAATAGAAGGCAGTGCGTAACAATCACATTAAAGCTTTTATTATTCTATTTTGATGATATGTATCTGACCACAACAAATTTTCATTTAGACTGCTTTTTTTTAAATTTGAGCAGTATTGTCTTTCTGGTCTCTTCTTCCAGACAGTACAGCAAAGGCCTAGTCTGGAAATTTTGCGGTTATCTCTATACACGTCTCCAGGGTCGGTTTCGTTTCTTGCCATTCTCTCCTGGTCACACAGTCTTTAATGCCTACCACAACTCTGTCTGCCAGTAGTGAGTCTAACACTTGGTCGTTAAAAAAATAATCGCACGTCTTGGCTAATGTGCGCAGTACTGCCATTTAGCCGTCAAAGCTTTCAGAAAATTTCTGCTACATATTTTAAAAACACGTGACTCTCACATGTCTCATGTCGACCTCCCAAAAATGATCATCAAACGCACATATGATATCTTTTACAATGCGCTTTTCTTTTAGAAGCATGTCATTGTATATAGTCCTTTCCTCTGGTCCTAAAGTGTGTAGGAATAGAGCTTGTGTACATTCCTCCTCCTCTGTGTTTATTCGTACCACAAGACAGCAGTTCATCCACATTTGTTTGAAAAGTTTCCATTCCCCACAACCTTTCTTCAAATTTACATAAGTGGGGGGATAAATTCTAGGGTTATCATAATTTTTTAACTTTGATCTGCCAAATTCACAGTATGCTGCCACCAAATTATATTTAGTACTACTATATCTAACACAAAGAGAGCTAACCCACCTGCTCAGCTTCGTGGCTACATTGTTAATGACGCATAAAAAACAAATCAACCTAGCTACTGACATCTGAGGACAATAAACAACATGACTACTGATATCTGAGTACAAAAAACAACATGACTACTGATATCTGAGTACAAAAAACAACATGACTACTGATATCTGAGTACAAAAAACAACATGACTACTGATATCTGAGTACAAAAAACAACATGACTACTGATATCTGAGTACAAAAAACAACATGACTACTGATATCTGAGTACAAAAAACAACATGACTACTGACATCTGAGGACAATAAACAACATGACTACTGATATCTGAGTACAAAAAACAACATGACTACTGATATCTGAGTACAAAAAACAACATGGCTACTGATATCTGAGTCCACAAAACAACATAGCTACTGATATTTGAGTACAATAAACAACATGGCTACTGATATATGTGTACTGATATCTGAGTAAAATAAATCACATGACCACTGATATATGTGTACAATAAACAACATGTCTTCTGATATCTGAGGGCAATAAACTCGGGCTTTACGCAGGAATATCAGAAGGGAAGTAACTCAGACATAACAATGAAATGATAATATAACAATCATCTAGTATTATGTAATAAATAAGTATATAATCACTTCACTTTATCCGACAGGTTACAACCTTGTATTATGCTGGTTATTTTTAATGGGTTTTTTTTCTTAAAATACAGTTACGATAAAAGCTTCCCTTGTTCAAGGTTTGATGTCTTCACAGTGTGTTCACAATGGGCTCAAATTATGGTCACAATGTTCTCACAGTTCACAGTGTGTTCATAATGTGCTCAAATTTTTCACAATGTGCTCAAAATATGGTCACAATGTTCTCACAGTTCACAGTGTGTTCACAATGTGCTCACAATATGTTCACAATGTGCTCATATTCTTCACAATGTGCTCACAATATGGTCACAATGTGCTTACAGTTCACAGTGGCTTCACAATGTGCTCACAATATGGTCACAATGTGCTCACAGTTCACAGTGGCTTCACAATGTGCTCACAATATGGTCACAATGTGCTCACAGTTCACAGTGGCTTCACAATGTGCTCACAATATGGTCACAATGTGCTCACAGTTCACAGTGGCTTCACAATGTGCTCACAATATGGTCACAATGTGCTCACAGTTCACAGTGGTTTCATGTATATTAGATCTATGTTTTTTTACTAAAAATGTTTTCTTTGTTGCCGTTGTTGTATTATTTTTAGCCTTTAAAATGACTTATTTTACAACTGCATTCTCTAATGTCAATTCAAAAATCATGAGGAGATAATGCCATGATTACGTGTGCTATTTATATACTCCATTTTTTTATGAATTAATCAATATGTAATATACTTTTAGCTTTGATTTATGTGTACGGCAACAATGTAAAACATTGAATAGCACGCTTCACTAAAAATTTGGATAAAGCTCAAATCGTTTAAAAATGAAACCTGCAGTAATAATAATAATAAAATGTAAGGCTTACAATACTGACAGGCTGTGCTATACCATGGTGGTATGCATGCAGAAGAAGAAAGACATCTTCCATCTTTTCCACATAGATCATCTTTGCAGCGGCACTTGTAATTGCATTCCGGCTCTCCAAACCATCCTTTGTCGCATACTGCGGGGTAAATATAGGTAACAGAGGTTTTTAGACCTGTTCAACAGCTTGACATCATGAAACTTAAGACAAATTAATGGGAATGCGTTTTTTCTGCAGTGCGTCAGCTGGGGTCAGTGGGTCAGCTGGAGTCAGTGGGTCGGCTGGAGTCAGTGGGTCGGCTTGAGTCAGTGGGTCGGCTGGGGTCAGTGGGTCGCCTGGAGTCAGTAGCTCGGCTGGAATCAGTGTGTCGGCTGGAGTCAGTGGGTCGGCTTGAGTCAGTGGGTCGGCTGGAGTCAGTGGTTCAGCTGGTGTCAGTGGGTCAGATTAAGTCAGTGGGTTAGCGGACTGATGTAAATTACTCAAAGTGAGGTAAAAATGGCAATCAATGGGTTCATGAGGGGTCAATGGACATACAAAAATAAAATCTTAGTCTGGCATCATTGCATCAGACCAGTGAACTATATATTTTAGCATTCAAAGCATATGTTTTCTTAAGTGAAAAACGATGGATCGTCGATGGGCCAAATGTTTGATCGTGTTTAAAAAAGTAGACATACACTTTTAAAATTAAGAAATCTCTCTGTACAAATTTATGAACGCGTGGGATATGCTTCCTATTTTTTAAAAGGGAAAAAGAAAAGCTCTGCTGTTTATTTTTATTATTATTATTAATATAAACTAAACCTCTATCATCTCTCATTAGCCACCACGCAGTTTCCATTCAATCCTTTGCTGATGACACTCAAATCAGTGACTCTTGCTTTCCCGATAAACTTGATGCCACAATCCTTCGCATACAGGAGTGCGTGGACGACGTAAAGCGTTGGATGACTTGCAACAAACTGAAGCTAAATGATGATAAAACGGAAATCCTTCTCATCCACTCTCAAAACAAACCTCTCCCTCCATCTGCTCCTTCTTCTATATCTATTGGCAACTCTGACATCACACTCTCTTCCTCTGCCAGAAACCTTGGAGTCACGCTTACAGACACCCTCTCCATGGACAAACATGTCACGAATATATGCAGATCAGCATATAACGAAATTAGAAAAATCAGCACCATTAGACACCTCCTCTCCTTTGATGCCACAAAAACTCTCGTCTCTTCACTCATTCTTTCAAAATTTGACTTACTACTGTAACACTCTTCTCGCAGGCATTCCTCAACACCACATAGACAAACTTCAGAAGGCACAGAACTCAGCATGCAGACTCATTTTTAAATCAAAGAAACATGACCACATTCAACCACACATGCGACAACTCCACTGGCTTCCAATATCCTCTCGCATCAAGTACAAGTCTGCCAATCTTTGCTTCAACTCGTTCACTGACCCTCACTTTCCTGTCTATCTCTCTGAACTGTTGCTTCCTTACATCCCCACAAGACAACTACGTTCTTCCATTGACTATAGAACTCTCTCAATCCCAAGAACCAAAACTAAGACCATCGGTGAACGCTCCTTCTACTTCCATGGGCCCACGTTCTGGAACCAGCTCCCCTTCCATATCCGTCATTGTGAAACCTCGTCCACTTTCAAAAAGTCCCTTAAAACCCATCTGTTTAGGTCTGCCTATGACCTGTGATGCAGCCTCCTTGCCCTGCCTCATTTTCTGTCTCGGGTTGATCCTGTAGTATAGGCCAAAACGTGCCAAAGTGTCCTCGTTTTATAGCCATTTTAATTGTTTCTATAGTAGAGTAATTACTATCCTAGTGTCTCATTTTTATTTTACTTAGTTTATATGTTTTTAATAATTGTGAAGCGATTAGAGCTTTAAGGTATGCGCTATATAAAAATGCCTAAATAAATAAATATTATAATCAGTGGTCTTATATATTGTGGTACCCAAGCCTAGGGTTGGGCTCACCGCGCTGTACTTAAAAATATTAGCAAATATAATCGCAACATTAAAAATAACATACATTTTTTAAATAACAAACAGTTAGATAACAACAAAACAAAAACAAATGTATATTCACACCACCCACCCCAGAACTTGTACATGTCAAGCCATGGACAGCAACCAGCAGCATCGTTTATTGGCGATGTGGGGCATTCAGTCGGGGTAGTAGAGTTGAAAGAGATGTGTTTTGAGTGAAGTTTTAAATTTTATACTTCCGTAATATAAATTAAATATATGCACATTTAAACAAATGGGATCCTCTCATGATATTTGCCATGAATTTTGTATATAGCTTAAATGATATCATTCGGGATCAATATGATATAACTTCTGATTGAAAATCATTTATGACAGAACAAAAAACAAAATTGCACGTTATGGACGAATACTCTTTGACCAATATTGTTGCATGGTATGAGATGAATATTGTCACGTAATGTTGAATGAATATTATGAAAGCAAAATGAAATTTTTGTTTTCAAATTTTTACCTGCAACGGTTGGTTTGAAACATCCCGAAAGTAAAGCTAGCAGAAGCAGCTCCATTTTTGAGGGGAGGAAGTAGGGATTCTTTTTTAACCTGCATCCAATCTAAGGCTCGTTTTGCGGAACAATCTAATAAAACGCAAACTTGACATCATGATAATGATCGTTAAAGTAATTTCCTATATTAAAAAAACAACAACAAACAAACAAAGTTTCACCTAAACAGCGTGGTGTAAAGTTCGCACATCAAGTGTAAAGTGTGTATATATAAAGTGTAAAGTGTGTATGTCAAATAATAAAATATATGTAGGGGAAATGAAAGTGTGGAACTTTTTTTTTCTTTATTTTTAATGAGTTATATCGGACGGTGAAATACAAGGTCAGCTGATTGAAGGTTGTTTAGCCGATTGAAGATTGCCCAGCTGATTGAAGGTTGTATAGCCGATTGAGATTGCTTAGCCGATTGAAGGTAGTGGCACCATTTTAAGATTTTTTAGCCGATTGAAGATTGTTTCGTCCGATTTTCTAAGGCCAGGACAAAAATATCAGCCTTTGATGGGGAGATATTTTTAAAAGGGCCTGTCTCTTGCATCCTCACTCGTGTGCCAACATTGTGCGACGTGAATGTATAATGGGACGCGCCACTAGTGACTGCGTCGCCCGGTGGTCGTGTTTCAATAAGCTTCTACCATTTTAAACAGCTCACAATAGAAAATTAAGAGCCAGTAAAAAACACGTCACTAAAGAAACAATCAAAACGTAAATACATATGTTATAAAAAGAGAAATTATTAAAAAAAAAAGACACAAAAAAAAACATCAAAAAAAAAAAAAAAAAAAAATAAATATATATATTATAAAAAAAGAAAATATATATATATATATATATATATATATATATATATATATATATATATATATATATACTTATTTATTTATTTATAAAACACTTCATGAGTCGGCACTTTTTTTGTTATTCCAGCTGAATAGGTCAAAAACGTGATTTATCGATCTATCTAACTATGAAAGTGTCCTATTTTAAAAAAGAATATAGACCAATGCAACAACTTTGGCTGCTTATGTCATGACATAAGTAGAAACCACTACGAAATCACCTTCTAGGAGGAGCCATTTCAGGTACCCCTAACATGGGGAGGGGGGGGGAGAGAGGAGGGGGCTATAAAAACCATTCAGGGAAAAATAGAGAAACAGGGAATTTATTACACTAAAAGGACTATGTGCTATGAGATCGAACTGTCAGCCAGTGGCGTAGGAAGTGGTCAGGCCTGGCGGAACTTTCTTTGTCTTCTCTGAATAGGGCTGGGCGTCATTTTCGGCCAAGTCAAACCAAACGATGCAAGGCTTAATTTAATTTTACCGTCAATGAATGCATGTGCGGTGAGATACCGGGAATCAACATTGGCTCAATTCTACCGGGAATCAACATTGGCTCAATTCTACCGGGAATCAACATTGGCTCAATTCTACCGGGAATCAACATTGGCTCAATTCTACCGGGAATCAACATTGGCTCAATTCTACCGGGAATCAACATTAGCTCAATTCTACCGGGAATCAACATTGGCTCAATTCTACCGGGAGTCAACATTGGCTCAATTCTATACTGTGTGTTGGGCCTTAATATTCTGACACGGATTCACACATATTTGAGAGGGGGGGGGGGGTAGAGGGTGTCAAAAACCACACTTTTAGGTTTCAAGGTGTAAAAATCATCGTCAAACCATGATTATTAATATCATTAAAACGATGTCAGATATGGGGCCGTTCGGGGCGAGTTTATAGCCACAACGTGGTGGAGGTTTGAACAAAGTTGAAAACCTTCTTCTTCTTCTTCTATAACTTAAGGGCCCACGATCAATTTATTGATCATTTTGGCTCCTGTGCATGTAGATGGGATTTGCAATGTTTCTGTTCCTGGTGTTGATGAGGAAATTTCACAGATTTCCAGTGCCAATTCGTGAGGGAATCATGCACTAGGGGTTTGAAGGCTTGAGGCAATAGACGCAAATGTGTAAAGTGTTGTCGCCTCAACCGTTCCTTTTGAAAGGTTTTTCCAGTTCCTGATTGTCTTGGGCAGGAATGAGCAGCTAATTCTTGCTGGTATGAGCCTGAATTGCCTGTCATGGCCTCGTCGCTGTCTATGGGGGAGAGGGACGAGTTTCTGTTTAATACTGGAACAGTGGACCAGCCCATTATTTATCTTGTACATCATGGAGAGCCTGGATTGTCGTCGTCGTTTCTCCAATGGTGACCAGTCTAGTGTTTCCAGCATGCTGCCAACACTAGAGGTATTCCTGTAGTGGACCGCCTCCAACCTGTCAATGCTCTTCTGGGTAAATGGGTCCCAGTCTGAAGATGCATAATCTAAAATCGGACGGATAAAGGCTCTATATGCTCTTTCTTTCACACAGGAGTTGTCAATCTTTAGATTTCGCCTTAAGAACCCTAGGGTCTTGTTTGCTTGGTTACATACATTGTTAATATGCTCGTCCCAGCGGACCTCTCTTTGAATGGTAACACCCAGGTACTTTACGGAGGAAACTTGCTCAAGTATATGGCCGTGCAATTCGTATTGGTAGTGTAGAGGAGTACAACTTCTAGAGACTGATAGTGTCTGGCACTTGGCAGGGTGAAATTCCCTGTCCCAGCTCATCTCCCACTCAGCTAACAGATTGAGATCCTTTTGCAGCTGGTCCTGGTCAGATCTGTTGGCGATCGTCCTATACACTGCTGTGTCATCTGCGAACAGTCTTGCCTGTGATGTCAGTTTCTCGGGTTAGTTAGGGGCATGTGTGTTGTTGTTTTTTTCTTCCTGCCAACTGGGGGTGTTTCATTTGCGCCAGACTTAAGCATTTCGTCTGCTGTGGCTTAGGACTATCACGGCTACCTAGATTAACTTATGAAATACGGCAACCATTGTCTGACCTCATGGGGGAAGTGTCGTCGGAATCTGCGCTGACTATTTGTAAACGAGGCGCAAATGTTTCCATTATTTTTAAGTAGTCTTAACGAATATTACATGTGTGTTTGCTCAAATCCCCACAACATGTTAATTAAACATATCAAACAAGCGAGGTGCGCTGCGGTAAGCCAGTGAGAAACAAAATGTTATTACCTGGATACGTCTGACAGATTTCTGCTGGTTAACTATAAATGTTAGAGTCTCGTTGCGTAGAGCGGAGCTGCGAAACTGACGAACTTCATTTGAATTCAATTTTAATAGACTTTATCTTGTACGATACGAACTTAAAATTTCGCCCTAAGCGAAACAGCGTGTGACGTTCTTCGCATTTTTTTCCTTTTTTTTTTTTTTGAAGTTAGAAAACTGCATGCGACTTATTACGAAAAGATGTTGATAAATGGCGCGCAAAAATGAAATGCGCAGAAGATCCTTCTTAACTCCTTTTTCAGCCTACCCAAACGCTCTGTTTACTTCCAGATACCTTTCGGGTGTCGATTAAAACCTAAACATTGGTATGCAGTGGTGAGGGGGACTACTTTTGGCAACAGTAGGACCTGTCAAAAATAACTATTTAAATAATAAATATATGTGTAACAAAGACTTAAGCTTTTTCTTCGAAGGCCTCTTTCGTTAATTTTTGTGTGTGTAAAATTACAAAATTTGGTCTACAAATTATTTTGGATACTTTTTACTCTATTTCATTCCGGTAACACCTACACAAAGTACGATCATTATTTTATATTTCAAAGATATTTTTAAGAATGTTCAAAGGAAATGGTGAGACTAAACTGATATTTTTTTTTTTAGAAAGCTAGAGATCGAATAATAAAAATTGGAAAGGTCAGGAAACATCAATCCCAAACATGGCAGTGATGTAGATTTCCTCACGATTCCCAGTGGAGCAAGAAATGTGGAGAAGAAGGTAAAGATGAATTAGTTATACTATGAGAAAACCCCATGCCGAATAAGGCAAGACGAGCATTGGTATAATCCCGTGGAAATGTATGAAAAGACGAGCAATAGTTTAAAACTTTGCAAAATATAACTAGACAAGCTCTGGAATAGATCTATTGCAGACATAGCAAGACAAGCCCTGTTGTAGTCTATGACAAATATAACTACATAATCAATGGTATAAGCTCTTGACAAATGTAGCACGAGGAGCAATGGTATAAACACATGCCAAATGTAGCACGTGGAGCAATGGTATAAACAGATGCCAAGTGTAGCACCAGGAGCAATGGTATAAACAGATGCCAAGTGTAGCACCAGGAGCAATGGTATAAACAGATGCCAAATGTAGCACGAGGAGCACTGGTATAAACCCATGCCAAGTGTAGCACGAGGAGCAATGGTATAAACAGATGCCAAGTGTAGCACCAGGAGCAATGGTATAAACAGATGCCAAGTGTAGCACCAGGAGCAATGGTATAAACAGATGCCAAGTGTAGCACCAGGAGCAATGGTATAAACAGTTGTCAAATGTAGCACGAGGAGCACTGGTATAAACCCATGCCAAGTGTAGCACGAGGAGCCATGGTATAAACAGATGCCAAGTGTAGCACCAGGAGCAATGGTATAAACAGATGCGAAGTGTAGCACCAGGAGCAATGGTATAAACAGATGCCAAGTGTAGCACCAGGAGCAATGGTATAAACAGATGCCAAATGTAGCACGAGGAGCACTGGTATAAACCCATGCCAAGAGTAGCACGAGGAGCAATGGTATAAACAGATGCCAAATGTAGCACGAGGAGCAATGGTAAAAACCCATGCCAAATGTAGCACGAGGAGCAACGGTATGGAACCAAGGTGGATCAAGAGGGCCAGGCAGACTCAAGTTATTATTTGGGTTAAGAGGCTACAAACGGAATCCACCATTCCACAACCCAAGATACTTGTATATGTCAGATTGACTTGGTAGTGATGTCGTTAATAATGTATTCAAATTTATTCAAACTTGCTTCCTACATTAGTTACAAATATTATCACATCTTGGTTGTACTTATTAGTTAATATTCTGTTGAAAGAGAGGAAATTTATTTTGTTTAAAGTGTATCTAAATTGTAAGAAAAAGTGTAAGTTAAAAGAGATGTCATAGTTGGTAACTGATATGAAAATATATATATATATATATTTTTTCACACAATGTGGGAAACAAAAACTGAAAATATAATTTTCCCGGTTGTCTTTTGTGCAACTCAGAAAAAGAAAAAACTTTTTTCCTACCCACTACTTTGAAAAAAAAAGGAATTGCATATCCAGCTTTATAACATTATAGCAAACAGAATATTTACACTGCAATTCAAGGGCTTGTGTGATACTCTTAAACTGCCTGGCTTCAACCACTTTTAGTGTATATACTTATTAATTCCCTTAGATCAGTGGCTGAATCCCTTCCTAATGCCGCGACCTTTAAATGCAGTTCCTCGTGTTGTGGTTAGCCCGTAACCATAAAATTATTTTCGTTGCTACTTTATAAATTTTTGTTTTCCGAAGTTCTTAAGCGCCTCCTGTGTAAGGATGGTTTGACCACCCAACCCCCCCCCCCCCAAGGATTGCGATCCAACGGTTGAGAACCGTTGTTTTATATCAGGTGTCTCCAAACTACAGTCCGCAGGACGATTGCGGCCCGCGAGGTCCTCTCGTCCGGCCCGTGAGGTCCTCTCGTCAGGCCCGTGGAGACCTTTTTGTTTACGGACAAAAAAAAACGGAAATTTACCTGTATCCTGCCAAGATCAACCACCGATTACGTGGACGCTATGTTAAAAATAGAGGCGCGCAGTAGTGCGTTATGTTTTCCAACCGATCACTACATGGCAAAACCTTACTCACTGCTTGGTTTTTCTACTTCAATTCACAGTCATTGAGATGATTTAACTCCATCTGGTGGTGGAATTTTTAAATGGTTTCTGCTTGTTCAAGACTTGACTATTTTTATCACAGTTTGCTAGTTACGGTTGACTGCTGCGATGTGGAGGTGTTCGTATCAGGTAGCGTCTGATTGCGAAATATGTTGCACTCTATTTTCTTTAGTGATAATTTCCTTCGCGTAATTGCTTAAAAGTGTGTCTAAAGTATTGGGAATATCGTTTGTTCAGTAAAAAAAAAAAATTTCGAATGTTCTGAAGAGGAATCATTAAAAGCAACAATCTCTTAAGAATTCATTCGAATTTTTCCAAAAATTTTCGGGTCATTTGCAGCTATAATTGCGACGAAATCAGTTCCCATAACTAGGTTTTTTAGCGATATTTTGTGCAAGATATTTTCAGTTTCACTATTTATTGATGATGATTTCATTTTATTTGAGTACCCAGCGATGGCCGAGAAGAGGAAAAGAAAAATGGACAATGTGTGTCAGCAACGACAAGGAGAACCGAGTTTGAAATACTTCTTCATTTTTGGGTAGTCATTGAGGCGCAAGCAATGACCTCCTTGGGGACAAGTTCAAAGAAGAACTGGTGGGTTTTTAACCAGTTTTTAACGCAGGAAGTCGTTCCTAATGTCAAAGCTTTTGCATCAAGGTAACTTTCAATCTTTGGAACAACATACCTGTGTGAGCAAACATTTTCAAGAATGAAATAAATGAAGAACAATTCGGGAACAACCTTGTCTGATGAAAATTTAAGGTCGCTGTTGATAGTAGGGTCATCAAATCTAAGGCCAGAAATGTCTGCTATTTTTCCATCCAGGAAAGAAGTTCATCATTCCCTCTAAGACAGGTGTTCATGTGTAGTGTACCAATGTGTTATTAAATAACTGTTGAAAATATAGAAAGTTATTGTTTGCGTGTACTCCGGCAGCAAATGTTGTTCCACTATATGTAGTGGTGGCACTTTCTGCCAGCTGTGGAACTGTTAAGTGGTAGTGGTGGAGGGAGGGGTAAACATTTCTTGGCCCAACCCTGGTGGAGCTAAACCTCGCTACGCAACATCTATTGGCATTTTAGGCCCTATTGGCATCTGCATGTTTGTTTGTGCTCGTATAAATCCACACCATATTACAAACTGAACAATACATATTATTTCTCTCTGTTTTCGGCTATCGTTTAATTCTAAACGTAATATAATGTATAAATTTAAAAACTAAATTTTAATGAAATGATATCCTTAGAACTGCTCCCTCGCCGGATGCAACGAAATAATTTTAAAAATAAAATGTTTCATTGTTATCAAAAAAATGTTCCACAATGATTTTTCAACGGACTCTAAATCATACTTGTACACATCATCAATATAAATACATTTTAGTTAAATTCATTGTCTTGAAATAAACATATTTTAACTTTGTTTTTCCTTTCTTTAAAAAATCGAAAGGGAGAAGCAGAAATTGAGCGTGCCGAAGACCTCCGAGTAAAAGCGGGGGACGGGTCTGGCGAAGGGGCCATTGAACCCCTTCCCGGAAAAAAATATATTAATTCCGAATGCAAGAAAGCATTCTGACAAATACCTGCATTTAGTTTTTGATCATTCTACATGTAATCCGAGAACACCAGGAGACTGCTTATTAAACATGGGGGTGTCATTGGCCTCGGAGCCGTCCTATGGGCCCTATAACCACCAGCGGCTACAGGAGGCCTTGGATATTTTAGAAGCTAAAAGTTCTGATGTGGACACTTTCTTTTATTATCATCTTTTAATGCGGGGGCGGGGGGGCGAAAAGTGGCAGGGGTGGGCTTGAAATGACCAGCGACAGACGGATCACGTTGACCTGGTCGTGTTATAAAAATAACTTTTTGATCATATTATTGCATAGTAAAACATTTTTGTTTTAAATTGGTGGAGGAAAAAAAAGGGGGGGGAGGGGGGTAAACTACTTAATAAATAAATTAATTTTTAAAACAGATTAAATCCAAAAGAGGTATCGATCACAATTCAATTACTGCAAACATCATTTTACATATTGAACAAAAATTGAAAAAAAAAATGTACTTTCGTAGAATAATGGCATTTTGTTTATCATCCAGGTTTTATCAGAGTCAAAAATGAAAAAAAAAAATGCTGTTTTATAGAAATGTCTATACATTTTAATGGACTTTAAACAATTATCATTTTTATAAATCATATAAGAATGGCAAACTTATGTTGAGAATACATCAGATATTTTTTAAAATGTGATTTTTACTGACGACAATACAATACAAAAAAATTGTGTAAAATTTGTCCAACGTTCAGTCCATTGAAATATTCTTTTTCGATATTTCAAACAACAATTACTTTCTTTCAGATAAAACCGGTAGTACATACAATCTTCATTAACATTTTTTTTTAAAAACAAATCGCTAGAATTAAATTAACGAAATAAAAAATTAAAAAAATTAATAATTCTAAAATTAGAATTGCATGACAGAAAGAAGGAAATAATAGTCCTGATATTTTCTTTAATTCTGTCTAATTCTGATAATTAATTTATCTTGTAAAATATTATTGTTGAATTAGCTAGATGAAATAGAAATCTATTTGAGAAATATTTTTTATAAAAATGTTTTCTATGATTTTTAAATACATTTTTTTTTTTTTTGCCATTTTTTATTTGAAGTTTTTAAAATGTATAATATCTGTTAAATTCATTCTTTTTTATATTATTTCTGAGCAGTAGAAATAGTTTTTAAAGCGATATACTTGGCAGTCACAACACTCACTTTTATTACGTTCTCGAGGTAAACGGGGAAACGCCAAAATCGTAGGGTACGTATTGATTAAAAGTGGAGAGGCTAAACCTCGGCCTTTGTCACAGGGTATGCAATAAAACCCTTGGTCCCGGGGAGTCACCAAGCTAAGTGTTGGCCGCCTCTTGCCGTCAGTATTGTGCAGTGAAGCTCTCCCGTTGCGTCTAAGAAAACCTCTGCCTTTCGCCTTGATAGTGAATTGACATCCGAATACTATTAAGGTAAACATTTTAAAACACAAGTTACGGACTAACTGGTTTAGAGGGAGTGATATTCAAGTGAAAGTAAAGAAAATTGTTGTCGTTTTGTTTTTTGGAAGAAGAGTCCACGCAGGACAGTGAGTATTGCTAATGACAATATTGATTTAAACAGACAAAATGCTAATTATTATCTTTAATCAAAAGAGAAAAAAAAAATTAAGAATTCTTTTAACCGTTACTAAGCGCTACAGAAATAAAAAACGTTGACCTTGACATTTATTTATTTTTTTTTAAATTTCAAGAAGAATATTGAACAGATGCATACGTTTATCTTACTTTGGCTTTTCTTGTAACCTACTGAACTACTTGTCAGGTTGTCGCTTGTGTTCTTTCGAAAGATGCTTTAGTGAATATTTCAAATATGTTAAGATTAACGGCAGTTATCTCCAACGTTTTTAATTCCTTATGTAATTGTTGTAACATGCAGTATGTAGTTCACGCTATGTCCAACAATTCAAACTATACACTTCAACTTCGGGGATCATAAGGTTCGCCATTCGTCCCGGGTTGACAAAAATAGTCCCTGCTTGACAGAGATAGTCCCGGACTGACAGAGATAGTCCCGGACTGACAGAGATAGTCCCGGACTGACAGAGATAGTCCCGGACTGACAGAGATAGTCCCGGACTGACAGAGATAGTCCCGGACTGACAGAGATAGTCCCGGACTGACAGAGATAGTCCCGGACTGACACAAATAGTCCTGTGTTGACGGAGATAGTTCCGGTTTGACGGCGATAGTCTGGGTTTGACAGAGATAGTTCCGTGTTGACGGAGATAGTCTCGGGTTGACAGAGATAGTCCTGGGTTGACAGAGATAGTCCCGGGTTGACAGAGATAGTCACGGACTGACAAAGATAGTCCCGGGCCGACAGAGATAGTCCCGGGCTGACGGAGATAGTCCTGGGTTGATGGAGATAGTCCCGGGTTGACAGAGATACTCCCGGACGACAGAGATAGTTTCGAGTTGACGGCGATAGTCCTGGTTTGACAGAGATAGTCCCGGTTTAACAGAGATAGTCCCGGACTGACGGAGATAGTCCCGGGTTAACAGAGATAGCCCCGGGTTGACGGAGATAGTCCCGGGTTGACAGAGATACTCCTGGACTGACAGAGATAGTCCCGGACTGACAGAGATAGTGCCGGACTGACAGAATTAGTCCCGGACTGACAGAGATAGTCCCGGACTGACAGAGATAGTCCCGGACTGACAGAGAGTCCCGGACTGACAGAGATAGTCCCGGACTGACACAAATAGTCCTGTGTTGACGGAGATAGTTCCGGTTTGACGGCGATAGTCTGGGTTTGACAGAGATAGTTCCGTGTTGACGGAGATAGTCTCGGGTTGACAGAGATAGTCCTGGGTTGACAGAGATAGTCCCGGGTTGACAGAGATAGTCACGGACTGACAAAGATAGTCCCGGACCGACAGAGATAGTCCCGGGTTGACGGAGATAGTCCCGGGTTGATGGAGATAGTCCCGGGTTGACAGAGATACTCCCGGACGACAGAGATAGTTTCGAGTTGACGGCGATAGTCCTGGTTTGACAGAGATAGTCCCGGTTTAACAGAGATAGTCCCGGACTGACGGAGATAGTCCCGGGTTAACAGAGATAGCCCCGGGTTGACGGAGATAGTCCCGGGTTGACAGAGATACTCCTGGACTGACAGAGATAGTTTCGAGTTGACGGCGATAGTCCTGGTTTGACAGAGATAGTCCCGGTTTCAGAGAGATAGTCCCGGACTGACGGAGATGGTCTCGGGTTGACGGAGATAGTCAGGGTTGACAGAGATAGTCCCGGACGGACAGAGATAGTCCCGGGTTGACATTTCCAGTCTCGTACCAGCCAGTTTGACATTTTTGTCGCCCGCTTTGAATCTCAATTTGCTAAAAATTGTACAGTCACGTCCATCCTAGATAGTCGCGTACACATTGTAGATAACATTACTTGATTGTATAAAATTTAGTATAATTTACTCTGGAGCAAATGAATCATGACTGTTCAGAATAGCATTACCACACAATTCGAGGACTGGAAAAGAAAAAAGTTATAATATATCAAGATAAGTGATTATGAGCAGATTCTTTTGTTGTTTTGTTTTGTTTTTTACAAATAAAAAAATGGGGTTTTAGAGGGGAGAGGTGTGGTGTGTAAATCATAGAAGAGTACGACCAAGATATTGTCGGCTACGCACTGGATACTCTGTGTGTACCATGGTTAGTTTGTACGGAGCTGAACGCCATGAGAATACGAAACAAAAGAGAAGATCAGATCAAAGTTCCATAGAGCTCAAATGGAAGGCTATTGCTCATAACATGACTGCACCGGCTGTGATCTTTTCACTGGCCCTTTTCGGCCAGTGACGTATGGTCATCGGTTTCCATACGTAGTTCGCGTTGCACTTTTTTTTTCAACACAAGTGTTTGATAGCGAGCTTGCCTCAAGAAAATATTTTGGAAAATTATTGGTACCATGTTCAGACGCTCAAATGAAGCGTTTGACATTTAAGGGGATGCGAAGTGGTATTTTAGGAGATGCCAGGTGGCATTTTAGGCGATGTGTGGCGGCATTTTAGGGGAGGCGAGGTATTTTAGGGGACGTCTCGTGGTATTTTTGGAGATGCGAGGTGGCATTTTAGGGGATGCGAAATGGTATTTTAGGAGATGTGGGGTAGCATTTCAGTGTAAATGAGGTGGTATTATTTTATGGGATGCTAGGGGGTATTTTATTGGAGGTGAAGTGTCATTTTAGGAGATGAAAGGTGGCATTCTTTGGGATATGAGGTGGGATTTTAGGAGATAGCCCGTGGCTTTTTAAGGAAAGCGAGGTGGCATTTTACAGGAGTCGAGAATGCACTTTAGGAGATGTCCGGGGACATATCAGGGGATGTGAGGTTGCATTTTAGGAGATGCCAGGTGACCTTTTAGGGGATACGAGGTGGCATTTTAGGAGATGCCCCTGGGCTTTTTAGGGAATGCGAGGTGGCATTCTAGGGGATGTGAGGTGGCCTTTTAGGAGATGCCATGTGGCATTTTAGGGGATATGAGGTGGTATTTTTGGAGCTGTGAGGTGGCATTTTAGGCGATTTGAAGTGACATTTTAGGGGATGTGAGATGGCATTTTAAGAGATGCCATGTGGCATTTTATGGGATGCGAGGTGGCATTTTAGGGGATGTCAGGTGGTATTTTAGGAGATACCAAGTAGCATTTTAGGGGATGCGATGTGGCATTTTACGTGATTCGAGTTGGCATTTTAGGAGCTGCGAAGTGGCAATTTAGTCAAAGAATTTAAAGGAAAAAAATTGACAAGGGAAAAATAACGCATTTAGTGCATTTAATTAAGCCTTGGAGCAGTAGCCGTTTTTTGGAGACCGACTTCATTTGATTTTAATTTCAGAAGGTTCATGATGTCAAGTACACCGGACCCATTGGAAAATTCCGATGATTACCCTCTTTATGGTAAATATAATTGTGTATAGAAATTGTTTATTGAGTGCACGTGTTTTATTACATCACCTGGAATGTTTAGTATGAAAGTACGTCTCTGTATCAATATATTCGCGCACTGCTCTGCTCGACACAAGTGTCTCGTTCAGATCATTTGTTCTAAGGGAAGCGGGCAGTAATACAGCGCAACTTTACATTGAATACAACCAAACTGCACATACACTATAGCCCGACTGTACATACACTATAGCCCGACTGAACATACACTATAGCCCGACTGTACATACACTGTAGCCCGACTGTACATACACTATAGCCAGACTGCACATACACTATAGCCCGACTGCACATACACTATAGCCCGACTGTACATACACTATAGCCCGACTGTACATACACTATAGCCCGACTGTACATACACTATAGCCCGACTGTACATACACTATAGCCCGACTGTACATACACTATAGCCCGACTGTACATACACTATAGCCCGACTGTACATACACTATAGCCCGACTGTACATACACTATAGCCCGACTGTACATACACTATAGCCCGACTGTACATACACTATAGCCCGACTGCACATACACTATAGCCCGACTGTACATACACTGTAGCCGGACTGTATATACACTATAATATAAAATACAGCCCAATTATAAATACACTACAGCCCAACTGAACATACAATGCTAACCAATTATAAATACACTACAGCCCCACTGTATATACAAAACAGACAAATTATAAATACACTACAGCCCAACTGAACATACAATACTAACCAATTATAAATACACTACAACCCAAATGTCCTACAATACAGACAAATTATAAATACTACGTTCTTCCATTGACAGTAGAACCCTCTCAATCCCAAGAACTAAAACTAAGACCATCGGTGAACGCTCCTTCTGCTTCCATGGGCCCACGTTCTGGAACCAGCTCCCCTTCCATATACGTCATAGTGAAACCTCGTCCAGTTTCAAAAAGTCCCTTAAAACTCATCTGTTTAGGTCCGCCTATGACCTGTGATGCACCCTCCTTGCCCTACCTCATTTTCTGTTTCGGGTTGATCCTGAAGTGTCAAAGTGTCCTCGTTTTATAGCCATTTTCATTGTTTCTATAGAATAGTATTAGAATAGTAGTTACTATCCTAGTGTCTCATTTTTATTTTACTTAGTTCACATGTTTTAATAATTGTAAAGCGCTTAGAGCTTTATGATAAGCGCTATATAAAAATGCCTAAATAAATAAATAAATACACTACAGCCCAACTGTGCATACAATACTGACCAATTATAAATACACTACAGCCCAACTGTACATACAATACTGACCAATTATAAATACACCGCATCCCAACAGTGCCTACAATACAGACCAA
This sequence comes from Lymnaea stagnalis, assembly GCA_964033795.1. NCBI lineage: Eukaryota > Metazoa > Mollusca > Gastropoda > Lymnaeidae > Lymnaea > Lymnaea stagnalis. The sequence continues at coordinate 318,556 of CAXITT010000230.1, read as the reverse complement.
TTATAATTACTCTACAGCATAACTGTACATGCAATAAAGTTCAACTAAACATACTCTAATGTTCCCAATGCACCTCTTCCGCCCAATAGCCATCTTCACTGTCCAGACATGGCATACCTCCCGATTAAAATAATCGTAAATTTTCGCACCGATCGATACACCGCCTAGTGGCTGAGCTAGTGGCTTAGCTAGTGGCTGAGCTAGTGGCTGAGCTAGTGGCTGAGCTAGTGGCTGAGCTAGTGTTTTAGGCTTACTTACTTTCACGATTTAAAATTATCCGAAAATGCCCTTGCTCCATATAATGAAAAAGTGACACCTGGTAGGACCACCCAATCCCCCACTCATTTCTACGCCACTGACAGGAAAGTAGCTAGAGGGTTTTACGCCAGGGTAACAAAATTCATTTTAAATCACCCCCCCTTTTTTTTTTTTCAAACTCAGAAACCAATTATTTTATTAAATACTGTCAAAGCCCATGTTGGCACCCCTGCTAGTTTTGACACCCAGAAACGTGTGTCCCCTCCGCTCCTTAGCTACGCCGCTGCCCACTGGTTCTGCTCACCCGCAAATCTGAAATGCCCCCTCCCCTCCCTCCAGGGGAAGTTGTCTGAAAGAAACACAATTGGCCTGGGAATGGCTGGATCCCAGATAGTTGCCTGAAGTTAACACTTTTCTGTTGTTCGAATATAACTACTTTCTCTGATCTCGACACTTTCTGTATAATACCTTAAATATTTCCCTCTAGTCTGACCCTCTAAAAGCTTATATAAGGCCCGGCTCACAGGATGGTCTTGGCCTGTCAAAGGTTCCCATCCCGCCAGAGCAAGCAGAAAAAAATATGCATACAATTATGGGCCCACCATAAGTTCTGACACGATCATCCTCCTGATATGACGTCGTGGTCCGAACATCCTGGTCGATTGTGTACTTTGTCTCGGTGTAGAAGTCCAGAGAGTACCCCTGTCCAGATTAAGGCTAGACTATCCCCCTCCCCTAAGTGAGATTATATTCCCCTAGGCCAGGTTATACATCCTGTCAAATGTGTGAAGAGGCCAAAACTGACACCCTGTTATATATATTAATAAATATAACCAGCCTGTAAGAAACGCAATTTCTTTATCGAGAAAACGAGTCTAAATGCTTTTTTTTTTTTAATGAAATTTGATTACATTTATTTTCCTCAAAGAGCCTCAAACACCTGGACCGGTGTCCACATGGACAACAACAACGTCCAAAGCTCAAGCTGCTCTTCAAAGTAAGTATGCTCAGTGTTTTAGCTATGTCCTGCATTTTTAAATATATAGCTATGGCCCCTTTGTTTCGGGTATGATGATCCGAAGTGTGATCAACAATGTGTACCTTCCCGTACCACTCGTGCTGTTTTACGTGGAAGACATGGTATTTTATCAGTACTGTAACATTCCAGTAATGACTTTTGTCGAGTATGAGCGTTCATTAGTAATTGTTGCGACTCAATATTATGTTCATTAGTTGTTGAACGCTTTTCCCGCGCTTGACTATTATAGTTAGTGAACGCTCTTCCCGCCATTGTCTTTATGACGTATTTTTATGCTGAGTCGTGACGTATTGTCTATGCAGTGTTGTGACGTATGTTTTAGTCGTGAGGCAGTCTTGAGTGGAACCTTGGAGTGATAGGATGTTTATTATATTTACTTAGATATTAAAGTTATAGTTATTATGAAAAGGAGTTGAGTTTGTTAATTGATAGTTAGAATAGTACGACGCTTCAACGTATGAAAGAACTGACGAATGTAATCAATCCAAGAAGACGTTAGGAGTTGACAACTTTCCTGGGGCGCAATAGAATTTTAAAGTAATTCATTCTTGGTTTTAAACATTGATTTATTTTGTCTAAAGTTTTTTATCATTTCCAATCAAACAGAAACTAAAAAAAAATTAAATAATAATGTGGGATACCTTAGGAAAAACAACACAGCACAAATAACATGCAGTGTGTGCCGGCGCAATGACAGTGTGTCCCGGCGTAATGGCAGTGTTCCCCGGCCTAATGACAGTGCGTCCCAGCGTAATGACAGTGTGTCTCGGCGTAATGACAGTGTGTACCTGCCTAATAACAGTGTCCTCCGGCCTAATGATATTGTGTCCCGGCGTAATTACAGCGTGTCCATGTGTTATGACAGCGTGTCCCGGCGTAATGACAGTGTGTCCATGTGTTATGACAGCGTGTCCCGGCGTAATGACAGTGTGTTCATGTGTTATGACAACGTGTCCCGGCGTAATGACAACGTGCCCATGTGTTATGACAGCGTGACCCGGCGTAATGACAGTGTGTCCATGTGTTATGACAGCGTGTCCCGGTGTTACGAACCAAATCCGTTTTCGATCCACCTTCGTTCTGTGGATCGCGATTTCCCATAGGGTTCCATTACAAATTCTTTGATTCGCTCCCGACAACATCATATATTTATATATATATAATATTGAAACATGACGCAAAACAAACAAACAATTAAAGGCAATTCGACACGCAAAACTGTATAGAAAAAAGAACTACGTGTTTTTCCCCGAAATGGGTATGAATTGCCTCAGCGAGATTTCTTTGAATCATAGTGTTTTGAGGAGCGCCTGACAATACAAAAGAAATTTTTTAAAGTAAACCGCGGCGTAAAATAGTTCGCTCCACTTATCCCAACGATGGGGTGGAAAGGGGCAGGGGGGGGGGGGGGATTACATCACAATACAGACACACCTACAGGATGCAAATACGTAAACGAACAACACAAACACACACACACACACACACAAATGCCAGTCACTGCTGTTCCCTTTCAGAATGTGTACAGAGTGAGCAGAGGAAGCAATGTGTACGCTCGCGGTTTGTGTTCATTTTTTTTCCGCACTGGTGAACGCTCGTGCGGGGCTTTTTTTTTGGGGCGAAGGCCCCGCGTTCATTATGTCGTCGAACCAAAAGGCCCAAGAAGCCCACCAATACGTTTATCTGTAATGGGATACAACTTAATAGTTTAAACTGCACTTCACAAATGTGAAAAAAACATTAATGAGGACTTTAAAGGGTATTAGGCAGGGTTTCTTTCAGATATATCTCTTGAGGGGGGGG
>CAXITT010000230.1:283652-293678 GCA_964033795.1 Lymnaea stagnalis | reverse complement strand
CCTCTGAAAAAAACCCTGAAATGACGCCTCTGCTAGTTCTACGGATTTTTTTTTTTTAAATTACAAGATGAGAATCTATTAGAAGGCTTTAACAAAATGTAAAAATTAAAAAAGTTTTTTTGGACAAGCATTTGGATTATCGTGCCAATTCCATTTTTTTTTTTCGGTACATGTTTTAGAAAAGAATTCTTATTTCTAATTATGACGATTTAAAGTAAATTCTGCGGATTCGGCCCTATAATGTTTTAAATTATATCTAAGAGGAAAATTGTAATTTCTCTGGAAAAAAAAGTTATAGCCTTTGGAAATTCCAAATAAAATTTTCATTCAAATTAATATTAGGAAATGTATACTTAATTTTGTTAACTATCCTGTCATCTTTACATAATAATGTCTTTTCATATAATAATAATAATAATAAGACGTCTTATATAGCGCGGTTCCCCAGCCTAGGGCTGGGCTCATTGCGCTGTACATAAATTGTATCAAAAGAGACATAATTATGACATTAAAATAAAATACGATTTATAAGAATGACCAGTTTTAATGACACAAAAATTTTTAGACTTTTCTACTTAACAGTTTGTTGTTTTTTTTCTATTTGATTCTGGTAAAAGTTTGATATATTTAGCAACGGTTATTATTATACGTAAGCTATTATTTTAAGCAAATGTACATTTTTTTTTTCATTCGCATTCAACAAGTAAAATGATGTTAGCAGGGCTTTTTTTTTGTGTGTGTGATGGAAACCTTTTTTTTTCCTTCTGAAAATTCAATGATTAATTATTTGGATAAGCCTAAAAAAAATATTTGAATTTTAAAAAAATGAAAGTCACATTACTATTAGTAACTAAAGATGTTTGCCTGACCCAAGCAGGTCAAGCACAGCCGCCGGTCAACCTTTGAAGGCCCCTGTTGCCACTTTTTGGTTTTTTTCCTCCCCCCACCTGGCATGGAAAGAAGTTAAGTCAGGAAAATATTCACATCACATCTTCAAGCCCCTAAAGTGTCCGAGGCCCAATCCAGTCGTAGGGGTCTCTGGGCTCACGCGACGTTTCTAAGGTTAAGTAACACCTACATCTTTTTTTTTTTTAAACTAGCATATCTTCCGTTGCTCTCCAAGTATAGAATTCTGCAATCCATAATTAAAGTGTTTGCCAAAATGCATTATTGTATTTGAATTTGACCAACGAATCTTTTGGACTAACACGATTTAATAGGCGATTTTCAGCTTGGGAAACTTCATNACATCTTCAAGCCCCTAAAGTGTCCGAGGCCCAATCCAGTCGTAGGGGTCTCTGGGCTCACGCGACGTTTCTAAGGTTAAGTAACACCTACATCTTTTTTTTTTTTAAACTAGCATATCTTCCGTTGCTCTCCAAGTATAGAATTCTGCAATACATAATTAAAGTGTTTGCCAAAATGCATTATTGTATTTGAATTTGACAAAAGAATATTTTGGACTAAAAAGATTTAATAGGCGATATTAAGCTTGGGAAAATTCATACTCTCAAGGGCAACACAACTGGAATAAATTTAGTCCCTGGTGCGACGTTAAAGATGTCTTTGATCATTAATGTGGCTAATGTTGGCGCGTCCCACACGATAGTTTCAAATGTCGCCTAAAAATTGTCTGAAAAAAAAAACACTGAATTCAAGGAGGAGTCAAAATGCACCCCTGTATTTTGAATTTGTGCGATTGTCCTCAGCACCCTCAATTTCCGAACACCTTCCCTCGCGTTCATCAGTGTTACAGTATGGGGTTGAAAATGCCAAATGGGGCACGCCACAACTAAAGTAAATTCAGTTTTGTGTGGCACAGGCACTATAATGCTACCCCAGACCCTTAAAAATGTCCTTTCCCTGATCAAAAAGTGTAATAGAAACATTGAATTCACCTATACTTTAAAATGCCCCACTTGATTTTGAAATCAAGAAGAAGAAAAAATTCTGGGGATGAATACTCCCCCAGAACCCTCCACTGCTCAAGACTCATCTTATTTAATAATGTATGTCTTTTACACCGTCTTGGGCATAGGGAGACTAAAAGAATTTTCCACTCATCTCTAGCCTTTGGCTCTCTTTTCAGCTGCTTCCATGTGTATCCAATATTTGTGTGTCTGCCTCTAGCCCGCGTCTCCATATAGTTTTGGGGCTTCCTCTTTTTTTTTCTCTGTGAATTTCATATTAAGGGTTATCTGGGATTGTTTTTTATCTGGGGTTGTCTGGGATTGTTTTCTGGTGCTTTGCGGAGTTTTGGCCCTATCCACCTCCATCTTTTCCTTATGATGTTTTTAGCAATAGGGTCTTGGTATGCTCCATCCATTAAGCCTTCGTTGGTGATGGTGTTTGGCCATTTGAACTTCAGGATCTTTCTAAGGCAAGTGTTTATGAAGGTCTGTACTTTCAGCGTGATGCTCGTTGTTGTTCTCCAAGTTTTGGCTCCATATAATAGGCCTGTTTTTACAATTGTGTTGAAAATTCTGACTTTGGTTTGAAGAGTCAGCTCCTTATACTCCCATATTTTCTTTATAGCACAAATGCTGACCTAGCCTTTCCAAATCTAACCCTCTTTTTTTTCGCTCTGGGTCCATCATTTAAGCCAATGTTGTTGCCCATTTATGGGAAGGCCTCCACTTCTTCCAGTGCAGTTCCTGCCAGAGAGGTATGTTCTTGGTTGGCTGAGTTTACCATTATGACCTTTGTATTCAAGAACGATTCATCGGCGCCCTCGATGGCTGCCCCTTCACACCGAAGAAAATGTCCGATAACTTTAGTGACGAGAGATTCACTGCCCAGAGGCGTGGGCGCTTTTAGTGCCGCCCATGGGGGTCAAACAGTTTTGCTGTTCTCTTTTCCACGATACAAACTCTGCAGTTGTTCGAAAATGCCGCACCTCTATTTAAAGAAAAAATGTGACACATGGGTGAACAACCTGAGCCACCCCTTTCTACGCCTCTGGAAGGGGTGCAGCTAGAGTGTTTAACGTCAGGGTCATGATTCATTGTTACGCCCTCATCCCGAACTCTGAATTTAATTAATTATTTTCAAACACCATTAAGGCCCATTCTGGTGCCCCCCCCCCAAATCTGTTACCCGGGGGGGTATGCCACCACCTCTGCCACCCCTTAGTGACGTCTCTGGCCACTTCCCACTGGCAACTGGCACTGGCACCGCCCCCCCCCCTTTAATCTGAAATGGCCCCCCGGGGGACAACGTCTGAAAGAAACACATTTTGAGTTATGCAGGCCTGCTGTAGACAATGCCAGCGTCAGATGAACTATTTTATGCTACCTGCTATACTCTTTTTAGTCAGATGAACTATTTTATGCTACCTGCTATACTCTTTTTAGTCAGATGAACTATTTTATGCTACCTGCTATACTCTTTTTAGTCAGATGAACTATTTTATGCTACCTGCTATACTCTTTTTAGTCAGATGAACTATTTTATGCTACCTGCTATACTCTTTTTAGTCAGATGAACTATTTTATGCTACCTGCTATACTCTTTTTAGTCATATGAACTATTTTATGCTACCTGCTATACTCTTTTTAGTCAGATGAACTATTTTATGCTACCTGCTATACTCTTTTTAGTCAGATGAACTATTTTATGCTACCTGCTATACTCTTTTTAGTCATATGAACTATTTTATGCTACCTGATATACTCTTTTTAGTCAGATGAACTATTTTATGCTACCTGCTTTACTCTTTTTAGTCAGATGAACTATTTTATGCTACCTGCTATACTCTTTTTAGTCAGATGAACTATTTTATGCTACCTGCTATACTCTTTTTAGTCAGATGAACTATTTTATGCTACCTGCTATACTCTTTTTAGTCAGATGAACTATTTTATGCTACCTGCTATACTCTTTTTAGTCAGATGAACTATTTTATGCTACCTGCTATACTCTTTTTAGTCAGATGAACTATTTTATGCTACCTGCTATACTCTTTTTAGTCAGATGAACTATTTTATGCTACCTGCTATACTCTTTTTAGTCAGATGAACTATTTTATGCTACCTGCTATACTCTTTTTAGTCAGATGAACTATTTTATGCTATACACATGAGGTCAGATGATCGTTTGTATACCACCCGCAAGGCATGTTAGGTCGGATGAACTATTTTGTATTATTCGCTAGGCCTTTTGGTGGTCAAGGCTACCTCTAGGGATGTGCAAAAATGCATCTCCTTGTTGACTTGATCTCGCTGATTTTTTTTTTTTTTTAAATTTCTACTCATATTTTTTTTTCCGTTTAACTTATCAAAAACTGACAGGAAGATAAAAGCTATACAGCGTCGGGTTGTGCCCCTTTGAGTTGGTGCACTAGGACAACATAGAGTCCAGCTGTGTTGCTCAAAGCACGGTCGCTTAAAACAAGGGTTCTTGGGTTGTTGTTTTTTTTTTTGTGCAGCCCCACACCACGTCTTCATTTCAAAAAATTTCAAGAAACTCCGCGATAGAAAAATACTTATAAAAATGCAAATAAATCCGGATCTTAACTCCCAACGCACCCTTACCACTGCCGAACCTCACCCAAAGGGGGTGCTGGCACCACTGGTTAAGATCCCCTGGTCTAGAACATCTGCTTGTCTAATGGGAGATATGGCAGGAAAACGGTGGAGGGTTGGGGACGGGGGGGGGGCAACCAGGTTTGAAAACGTAAAGCTGACAAGGAGAGCTAGGCAGACCTTAAATATGAATTTAAGATGGCATCTGTGTGTTTGAACACATGAGCATCATCTGTAAACACAGATTAGTAACACTCGTAATACAATAAGGGCTTGAAATAGATCAACTTTAAACACAGATATCAACACCCGTCTACAATATCGGGTTGAAGTAGATCAACTTCGATAGTTACGATGTGTGTCGTATTCAAGTCAATTCTAATCTGTTGCTTTTTTAAACAAATATTTCTCATAGGTTTATTTGTTGGTTTTCCTTTTTTTTTGTTTCTTTTTTTCTTTTAATTACTTTTTATAAGTGGAAATTGTTTTTTTTTAAATTTGTGGGTACTCTCTTTTCGTTAAAACGCGAAAAGATTCTGTAATAAGTTTAATAGATGCAATTCTTTACCTTTATTTCCTTACGGAAATTGTAATGAATAAAATAATAGCTGAATGCAACAATTTACTTGATCTAATAATTTTTAACCCTTTTTTCAAGACTTAGTCACAAATTTGATGTACTGTCTGAATGCAAAACTTACTTCCTCTAATAATGTCGAACCTTTCACAGCACAGCGGCAATCTTTGTGGAATTTTTAATTCTGTTGAATTTGAAATCTGCCAATAAAACTGTCGGTGTTTCCGGTCCCTTCAACATGGTTGGAGATTGAGCAATTCTCTTTATATACAGGCATAAATCCCTGCGGAGATAGCTTGTATTCACTACGCATGTTGTCCGTGCAGCCACCCTCTTATAACCCCAGTTCCTAAACCATGGATCTAATAAGCGAGGGCGTCATTTCAGAGATTTTTCGAGGGATGGGGAGACAAAACCAAAACTTGATCGGCTTGTTAAGTTGGTTATTATTCGAGGCGACGCAGTGCATAGCAATTGAAATAAAACTTGCAATTTCAGGGGGACGTGAGGGGGAGGGGGCAAGTGCCCCACTCTGCTCTACCCAAATGACGTCTCTGCTCCGAATAGAGTGAACTATGTGAAGTCACCGGCCATAATATATTAACAAATAGTTTTGAAGCAAATTTCTCTTTTAATCGGTGCCTTTAAGTTTGAAAAATATCACAATCCTTATTGTAATACGGGTGTTAATATCTGTGTTTACAGATGATGCTCATATGCTCAAATACACAGATGCCATCTTAAAGTCATATTTACGGTCTGCCTAGCTGTCCTTGCCTCTGCGAATATCTGTGGCAGTTCATGCTCACGGCAGCCTTATTTGATAATCAGTAAACAACGTGAGGCTAGCATTAACGAAAACACTACCGCTGAGTCTCAGATCTACTGCATGTGTTAATGTTTCAATCACAGGAATCAAAGGGTATGCGTTGACATGAAATTGAAATTATAATGAATTGATTTAAACAAACTTTGCGATGTGTTTACGTCGACTCTTTTAGTGTATCAGGTTCCCGGATCACTATGCTTCTCAAAAAGTGTGGTCGTGGGGTCACTTTGATCCCATTCAGTTGGGTCGTGCGTCACCTTGATTCCATTTAATGGGGTCGTGGGTCACTCTGCTTGCATTAGATTAAATCGTGGGTCATTTTGATTCGATTATATGGGCTTGTGGGTCACTTCGCTACCTTCAACTTGGTTGTGGGGCAATTTACTTCCATAAAAATTGGCCTTGCTGGTCAATTTGCTTCTATAAAACAGTGTCACTGACAACCTGGTCTTCAAAGATTAAGTCAAAACCAAGCTTACCATTAGGAAAAAAAAAACATCGACTCGAACCTCCCAAGTTCCCTTACAAAACAGGTGTGGTAGCTCAGATGCCTTAATGCTGTAAATCATGACTGCCATAGCAACCACACTACCTAAATTTAGCTGTAGGCTCCTAATCTAGCAAAACCTGCCCCCCCCCCTTTTACCACCACCCAACGTTGTATATTTTATTCGCTCATTAACGGGTTAATGTTGTGTGGTGCACTTTCTTTGACAGCGTGGACTGTAATTCAGGGACAGTTATCTAACACAAGATAAGGATATGTCTGGCGGTTATCACCCTTATAATTTTGCCCGGAACTTTTTCACATTGTGAACGTGCGCAGCTCATCGGATGATTTTGGCCATGAAATAAACTCTGCAATAATATTTGGATAAATTACAATTTTAAAAAGTTGTGGAGGGCGAAGTCATGTGACCATTGGCTAGTTAACACGCCTAAGGGCCCCTAATGATCACTTGAACGTGCTGGTCCTAATTTCAACATGGTTATGCTTTTTTTTTTTTCTCTCGTAACTCAAGCTAAACGAGAACGAATGATTGGCTATTAAACGTGAAAGAATGATTGGTTGTTAAATGAGAAACAATGATTAGCTAGTAAACGAAAACAAATCATGGCCTGTTAAACGAGAACCAATGATTGGCTGCTAAACGAGAACCAATGATTGCCTGCTAAACGATAACCGATGATTGGCTGCTAAACGAGAACCGATGAATGCAACAAAAAGTCTGACCAACGTCTGACCAACGTCTGACTAACATCTGACCAACATCTGAGCAGCGTCTGACCAATGTCTGACCAACGTCTGACTAACATCTGATCAACATCTGAGCAGCGTCTGACCAATGTCTGATCAACGTCTGACCAACTTCTGACCAACGTCTGACCAAAGTCTGACCAACTTCTGACCAACTTCTGACCAACGTCTGACCAAAGTCTGACCAACGTCTGACCAACTTCTAACCAACGTCTGAGCAACGTTTGACCAACGTCTGACCAACGTCTGAGCAAAGTCTGACCAAAGTCTGACCAACGTCTGACAATGTCTAACCAACGTCTGACCAACGTCTGACCAACTTCTGACCAAAGTCTGACCAACGTCTGACCAACGTCTGAGCAACGTCTGACCAACTTCTGACCTACATGTGAGTAGAGTGGTAAGGTAAATTTACTTGACCGGTATTTCCCAAAAGGAGCTGCAAAAGGGGAAAAGGGGGGGGGGGGCCTAGAGTTTTATGCCCCACAGGAAGGAAATGTAAAGATTTATAGTGAAATGTACTTCACATTTTTTTAAAAAGGCGTGTGTGTGGGGGGGGGGGAGAGAGAGAGGATGATAATAACAGTTTTTAAAAAGGGATCGGGGTATTAAACCCTTTTATTCGCTCATGTGACGCATGGGGTGTGGTATTAAACTGTTTTATCCGCTCAGGTGGGGAGTGGGGTGTTGCATGAAGCTTTGTATCCATTCAGGTGGGGCGTGGGGTTTGGTCTTAACCCGTTTTTATTTTTTGGGGCAACATCGTCGTAGACCTATTTAAATCGAACAACTCCAGGCGATCTTGTGGCGTACAGATCATTAGACCTATTTGAATCATAAAACCTCACACCGAATCAAACAACTCCAGGCGATCTTGTGGCGTACAGATCATTAGACCTATTTGAATCATAAAACCTCACACCGAATCAAACAACTCCAGGCGATCTTGTGGCGTACAGATCATTAGACCTATTTGAATCATAAAACCTCACACCGAATCAAACAACTCCAGGCGATCTTGTGGCGTACAGATCATTAGACCTATTTGAATCATAAAACCTCACACCGAATCAAACAACTCCAGGCGATCTTGTGGCGTACAGATCATTAGACCTATTTGAATCATAAAACCTCACACCGAATCAAACAACTCCAGGCGATCTTGTGGCGTACAGATCATTAGACCTATTTGAATCATAAAACCTCACACCGAATCAAACAACTCCAGGCGATCTTGTGGCGTACAGATCATTAGACCTATTTGAATCATAAAACCTCACACCGAATCAAACAACTCCAGGCGATCTTGTGGCGTACAGATCATTAGACCTATTTGAATCATAAAACCTCACACCGAATCAAACAACTCCAGGCGATCTTGTGGCGTACAGATCATTAGACCTATTTGAATCATAAAACCTCACACCGAATCAAACAACTCCAGGCGATCTTGTGGCGTACAGATCATTAGACCTATTTGAATCATAAAACCTCACACCGAATCAAACAACTCCAGGCGATCTTGTGACGTACGGATCGTATAATATACGAAAATGGCGAGGCTTTTCTAAACCCGTCTTCTCAAAATTCTAGAACATCGCTGTCATGTTTGCTCCGACTCATGAAGCTAGAAGAGTGTGTACATGCATTTGGGAGTGGGACTGGGTTGCCAACAAGCTCTTAAAGCCCGTGCCTCATATTTACAAGGGCCAGTTATGTGCACAGAGACATTTAATTATTTAAATGTCTTCTATGGTGTATAATATTATATATTGTTTAACATACTATACAATCATCAATCAGATTGTTATAGATACATAGATTCTATGTTGTACGACATTCTATATTGATGATACTCTATGTTGTATAACATTCTATATTGTATGACATTCTATATTGTATAATATTCTATATTGTATGACATTCTATATTGTATATTGCATGAAATTCTATATTTTATGATATTATCTATTATATGACCATCTATACTGTATGACATTCTATATTGTATAACATTCTATATTGGATGACATTATGTATATTGTATAATTTTCTTTATTGTATAATATTCTATATTGTATAACATTCTATGTTGTATGACATTCTATATTGTATAACATTATATATTGTATGCCAATTATTTATTGTATTACATTAAATATTGTATGACAATCAAAATTGCATAAAATTCTATATTGTAAAACATTATATGTTTAGAAATTGAAATCTAAAAGTTTATAAGCACTGTTTGGTGGAAATTGTATTTTTAATATATACATTTTGAGGGGCATTCCAGTTTATGGAGGAGCAAAAGTGATTTACCAACAGAAACCAAGGCAGAGGCATAGCGAGGGGGGAGGGGGGGGGGCAGATGTCCCCGGGCGCCAGCTAGTTAGGGGCGCCAAAATGTTCTTTGATATTATTTTATTGATGAAAATAATGGGTTTGAGAGTTGAAAAAAAGAAAAAAAGGGGCTATAAAACGAATCGTGGCCCCGGGCGCGAACCTTGTCACCGGGCGCCAAACACCCTTGCTACGCCTCTGAACCAAGGGACAGACGGCACATGCGGCACAATGAGGCGGATATATGAGGTGGAAACTAATGTGAAGCAGCTGGCGCTCCCTGTGTGGGGAAGACAGGTCGTGAATCGGCCCGACGGGAAGGATGCCGTGATGCAGACCGAAACCTTCACGGGATTTGGTGCCACTGATGGTGATGATGAAGATTATATATATGTATATATTCACTGTTAAAGATTTATAACTAACGTTTGGATCTTTTTTTATTTTTGTTGTGTTTTTTTTTTTTTTTTTTTTTTTTTATTTTTTTTTTTTTTTT
>CAXITT010000230.1:255451-274749 GCA_964033795.1 Lymnaea stagnalis | reverse complement strand
GTTTTTTTTTTTTTTTTTTTTTTTTTTTTTTTTTTTTTTTTTTTTTTTTCTTTTGTTTTTTTTTTGGGGGGGGGGGGGGATTCATTGTCTGACATCAAGCACCAATTAAACAGACTAATCAAGAAAGCTAGTAACATCACACAAACTAAACATCCTTCAATTCAAGAACGATTTGAAGAAAAATGCTGTTTTTTAATGTTGGATGATACATCCAATTCACTCGCGTGCTCTCCTAGCGGTTACCAAATGTTGGATGATACATCCCATCCACTCGCCGTGCTCTCCCAGCGGTGACCAAATGTTGGATGATACATCCCATCCACTCGCCGTGCTCTCCCAGCGGTGACCAAATGTTGGAGGATACATCCCATCCACTCGCCGTGCTCTCCCAGCGGTGACCAGATGTTGGAGGATACATCCCATCCACTCGCCGTGCTCTCCCAGCGGTGACCACATCTAAATGATCCCTAATGAAGTCACTATCACCATTGATGGCCGACTTTCAACGCTGGAGAAACACTTCAGATGTCTTGTGTTTAGATTGTTATCATTGTAAAATATTGTCTTGCTTGCAATATGTATTTACTTATGCCCTGAAAATGAATATGTACAGTATCATCAAAAAAAAAATTTCATTTATTTGGACCAATCGACGAAATCCCCCTTCCCCTCAACACACATAAACACACTATTGAGACTCTCATTGTGCTTTCGCAGACTTCCTTTACGATCCTTAACCGGTTGTAAATGCCCCTTTAATTGTGTTTATTTATTTTTTTACTCGATTTTTGTATGATGATAAAATGTGTATCTAATCTAACCCGATGAAAGTTTCATTTTTTTTTTATAAAGTCAACAATAAAAACAATTTGGTGGGTGTCGCACACAAGTTGAGACCTCGCTTGTACATGTCATGCCATCTGATACTCTTGGAATGCATGCGTATCTGTCGGGGATTTTTTTTTCGTGTGATATCTCGTGGAAGGGTGTGCAAAAAACAAAAACAAGGGTGTGCAAACAAGGGTGTGCAAACAAGGGTGTGCAAACAAGGCTCTGCGAAACGCATGTTAGATACCAGGAACACGAATTTTTTCCATGTGATGTCACTCTCGTATCCAACTGTTCACGCGACTCAATGTGACATGTCAACGTTTGCACGCGATGTCAGTGATGATTTTTTTATATCGGGAAGATTTCGTTGTGTTGCTGTGATGTCGAAGGGAGGGGGAAAAAAAAAAGGGGGGGGGGGTGTCACACATTCGCGCCGTGTGATGCCGGGGCTTCTTGTGATATCAGCGGTCCCAGTAGTGTAAACCCAAATCCATGGGGATTTCGTCCCCCGAAGCCCCCTCCAGCGTCACATTGTGACGGAGTGATGCCAAAAAAAAAAAAAAAAAAAAATTTTAAATATATATATATATATATAATCACTTAGAGTAGTTATCGGGAATTATATTTTTCTCGCTACTGAACTAATTTTTGAACCATATATTCTTTCAAACATATAGAATTATTTGTTATATACTCTCAATACCAAATTCGCTGATTAGGAAGCAGTCAATTAGGAAGCAGTCCTTTAGGAGGCAGTCCAAGAGTCACACCAGAAGCGTAATATATATAAGAGATACTTTCTTTCAAACATATAGAAGTATTTGCAATATACTCTCAATACCAAATTCGCTGATTAGGAAGCAGTCCATTAGGAATCAGTCCAGGAGTCACACCAGAAACGTAATATGTATAAGAGATAATAAAACAAGTCTTTTAAGCAGTGTATTTATTGTACTTTTATATAACAACAAGCAAAAGTAAAAGGATTTTTTTTTTAATGAATGCTCTTTCAATGAATAATACCAGAAATGACAATAAACTGTGATAACATTATGTTACTTTGTTTCCCTTAGATTAAAATATTGTTTGTTTTTTTTTTTTTTACTTTGAGATATGAAGATATATAATTGTTTAATACATCTGGGTAACTTAGAGCTTTATCAAAGATGAAGATGCTTGTAGCCTGCTAAGTGTCACCTTTCTAACCATTTCGAGTTTAGGATTCAACTGTTGGACAAGGAAAGATATTAATTTTTACTTGCTTATTTATTATTTTATTTTATTACTTATTAATAGTTTTATTTAAATAAATTACTTTCCTTAGCAAACCATGTAATAGACCAAACTATCTCTCATGGGTACCCCCTCTTCAGTTTCGCCCACTCACTTTGGACCACAACTTGATTATAAATAGGGCTCCTAAAAATAGTTTTAAAGGGAATATTTTTCTTTAAATAAAAAAAAATAAAAAGATGTTATAGAAAAGGTGTTTCTTGTTTGTTTTTTTGTTTGTTTTTTTTGTTTTTTTAATTTCCCTGATGGTTTTTTTTTGGGGGGGGGGGGGTTTCTTTTTCTGACATAAAGCACCATTTAAACAGACTAACAAAAAAAGCTAAGCGCTTCGACCGTACTGTGAAAATAAGCGAGGCACAGGTTTGGGGGGTGGGGTGGATACAGGAAAGATGAGTATGGGAGGTAGCTGTGGGGGCGGGGGTGTGGAGGGGATGAGGGGGAAGTCATTACCGCTAGAAGCAAAAAATGAATGCAGGCAGCTTTCAAATGGCTGGAGTCTCTGGGATAATGGAGAGGGTGGGTGGGGGCAAACATTATGGTGGTGGGTTGGGGAAGGGAGACGGGGCAATTTGTGGTGAGTACGTGTGTAAAAATTTGCATTTGAGGATCTTGAAGTGAAAAAAAAAATGTTTAGGGTGAGCTGCGACTCAGCCAGGACGGGGTAAAGATCAGTAACAGAAAGTTGTTAAGAGAATAATCGCGGAACAGACCTCTGGCTACTTGTTTATCTGATCCATCCGTTCAGTTCAAAAATGTGAAATTATATATATATATATATATTGTTTAAGCTTATAATTGTGATCAGCACACTTTAAAAAAAAATATATGTATTGATTTCGTGATTTCTATTTCACATGTGAGAAGGACAAACATCATTAAGAAGGAAAGCAATAAGTACTGCAATAATTTCAGCAATAAGTTCAGCAATAAGCACAGCAATTAGTTCAGCAATACGTAGAGCAATATGTAAAGCAATAAGTACAGCAATACGTAAAGCAATAATTACAGCAAGAAATACAGAAATATCATATATCAACATGACCGTTGGCATAATTTGGCGTGTGTACATTCACCTTAGGTTGTGTGGTAGTGCTAGACCTACAAAATACTCATCATTCGCGGTTTGGTTTCATCCATAAATACCCTGGTTTTCCTCACTGAAAAAGGATCAGATTTAATTTATCAACATTCAACGAGCTGTGTCTTATATCGTAATTATTTTTTTAAACTGGAATTTTTTTTTTCCACCAAGGTAATTAGCGGCTTCGCGTACCTGTACAGCATACAGGTGTAGCCGGGTGCCAAGCTTCTAAAAGGCGTCAAAGAACTTTTTAGTCAGCTGTCATCACAAAAGAGGACTATATACACTACCCCACTATTGCAACGTGAACTAAATTCCCTTCAAGGCAGCGCAGAACTTGTAAAGCTCAGCATACAGCAGGATATGATTCTTAAATTTACAAATAAGTAAAAAAAAATTAAAAATTTCGATTGGCTCAGGTAAATAAAGAGTGGAGCGCGACTCATCGGGATGCGTTAGCTCGCCCGAGCTTGTGTTTGAGTTTTCATTTGTCAAATTTTTCATTAGGATGAATTAGTGGGATTATGCAGAGCTGGATAGTTGAATAACCGAAGCTCAGTCGCTCAAACCAACGCTCATTCCATTGTGGTCATCCAAAAGTTGTGTTGTTGTTTGTTTGTTTTTTTTTTCATTTTAATTTAATACGAATGTGGGCTCATTATTCTGTCTGATATCTCTTCTGATATTTTTTGTTTGTTTACCCCGACACTTTCGATAATATTTCTGGATACAGTGGATAATTGGACTCTGAAATTCGTTGAAGGCATTTCCAGTGAAACTTACGTTAATATTTCTGGATACAGTGGATGATTGGACAATGACATTCGTTGAAGGCATTTCCAGTGAAACTTACGGTAATATTTCTGGATACAGTGGATAATTGGACTTCGTTGAAGGCATTTCCATAGAACATTTTGTTTGTGTGTATTTCATGGACTTGGGGCAGACGGTGCCCCGACACGACAAGATCATGGCGCAAGCCAAAATGGCACAGATGCTTGGACGCAGCTCATCTTTCGGACCAGACATGGGCCGCAGAATCATAAAACAAGTTCGCCAAATCCGTTCTATGTCATTCAGAAGATCAGGTAATTTATTATTATTTTTCTTTTTTATGACATGTTCATTTTTATTTTCATTTGTGGATTATTGTTGTACAGTCGTGACTGTCTCTGAAACTGCTATGGAATTGGCATATAATTCTCATCTTTCTTTTTAATCATTTTCTTTCTTGGCCAGATTTCGGGTGTGAGAGCTACTTGAGTGAAACCCTCATTGTGAAAAAGGGAAAGAGATTTTTTTTTAATCAGAAAAGGTTTCTCCAAGCCGCAGCAAAAGCAAAAATGTGAATAGATTATTACATTTTAGAACTATAGATTTTAACCTACAAGTATATGAAAAAATATAATGAAATTTGGTGGCAAATAAAATAAAAATGCGTAATTGAATGTCTACCATTGCCTGTTAACTATTATATAACGTTACAAGCTAACTTTTTTTATATTTCTTATTGCTTCAAACTGAACGTAGTCCTCCCCGTTTTTTATTTTGGAAAATTATGCGTATAATGTTACTAATGTATCTTATTTATGTAATTGATTATCACATTTAAAATAAAAATAGAATTCGCTGAATTTAAGTTGTGCGCATTAAATAATAAAAATTTAAATCTAAATCAAGGGACATAAGTCAGTTCTTGGTTATAGACAAATAATGCAGTGGATTGTCGTTAATTCTCTACGTCACATTTTTAAATATCCGGTTTAAGATGGAGGTTTCAAGTTTTCTTGACTAGTTCTGTTGCAGTGTATGACTCATACTACCATAGGCAACTTAGATTCACGCGATAGCTAGCCACAGCAGCTTTCAACTGTTACAAGCTTTCAACTCAAGTGGTAAGCGTCATTTTTAAGTTGCGTTTTAAGTTGTTTTAAAAATTAGTTTGTGCTATCCGATGTCGTTTCAAAAAAATACGACTCTGACCGAATCTAGTCGACGCGTCGATTACTCTACCTACTGATACTCACTACTCATACTCTCCTACATTACTGGCAGTGTTACTGGTCACTACGTCTACCGACTACTGTCACTACTGTAAAGTAGACTTAGGTAGTAAGTGTAGTGATTGTACTAGTTAGTAGTGTTAGAAGTGTAGTCTTCGGTAAATAACGACAAAACTGACAGGTCTGACAAGCAAATCTCAATACTCAATCTGCATCTACAAATCTAATCATTATCAACAGTAAAAGTAAAAGGGCTCTTTTATTGCTAATTTTTCTTTTTTAATCATGACCAAACCTTAAACTTAATATAATAATAATGAAAGTACCAGTCAAAGAGCTTGCCTTATTAGAAATAGGTGTATCATACCAAAATAACATAGGACTGACATGGTGGTGGTTGGGAGATAAGAGCTGCTAAGGCTAAAAGTAAAAGTAAAAGTAATTAAAGTTAAAAGAGTAAATTAAATCAAGGGCTGATCTTCTTGCCTTAGCCTGGAGGCTGGCAGGTGCAGGCAAAGACAACTACAACAGTTCCCTTTTTCTATACTTTACCGACTTAGACTTATCCGTACTGTAACAAAAGCAGAATTCTTAATCTTATGCTTGTGAGATTTTAGGTATTTTTAAAAAAATTAGATATTAATTTGTAATTATAATGAATAACTTGAATAATTGTCATCTCACTTGCAAACTGCATTCGCCTCATTCACTATGGAATCATCAGCAATATTAATATTATAGATAGATAGATATCGCTTTTTGTATCAGTTTTGTACTTAAAAGAGCTTTATTTGATTTGATACATAATACATATACAAAATTCAATAATTCAGCAATGTCTTTGAATTTCTTTTAATTGTAAAGACTTATTTTTACCTATTAAAATTAGAAACAGTCATAAAAAAAATATCATAAACATCATTTTGATTATAAGACCTAAAACCAATATGCACGTTCTGAAACGTATATGTTAAGGCAGTCTTAGATTATTAATGGGTATCATTCTTATGTCTCATGTCTATCATTAGTTTGAATTCTATACATAAGTCAGAATATTTATGTGCTGTTTGCATATTCAGGATCACTTAGACGAGTGGTCGGCAAACTCATTAGTCAAAAGAGCAAAAAATCAGCTGCAGGACGATTTTAAAAAATTTGCAAGGCAATTTATTTTCAAGAGCCTGTAAAGCACCATGTTTTTTTTTTGGAATCAAAACCCATTTGTGGCCAACTGACCAAGAGACACTGACGTCACTGAAGAGCCTGCATGCGGCTTATGAGCTGCAGTTTGCCGACCAATTACTTGACTATATTTATTTTAGGGGACAAATATCTGATTATTGAAGAAGACCAAATAAGGGAAAACATTATTTTAAGTGTGCCTTGCATATTTGAATCTGATTTGTTAAATGGATAGGGTGTCCTGGGTATTTAACATTTTAATATTACTCAAGTTTTATAAAAATTGTGATGTATTTTCAGTAACTTAATGAGTGTTCATAAGTGAATATCCTTAATATTGGGCTGGGGGATAGACTACACATCATTTAATGAGTCCTGTCTTATACAATCATACATAACAAGGTCAAGAATAAAGTTAGTACCGACTCTGTTTATTCCACACCTGATAAATTTCTTTATTTCATTATCAGTTGGCTTAACATGACAGACTGTGCATAAATGTCAACGTTTATCAATGCACATTTCACATTAAAGTTAATGATCTTTTTCTCTTTTTTTAAATCGTTAAATGTCAAACTCGAGTCATCATTGCAGTTTTAAAGTGCTGTTTTGTTTTTTTTACCTTCCTTTTCTTGTATTAACTTTCATGCTTGACATTGCCTACCTTTTGATATTTAAAAGACAACAACAAAAAAAAAACAGATAATTTTTGTTGCTTTTACCTACCATGGCCAAGAAAACCTTGATAACTGTTGCATGTTTCATTTTTCTCAAGTGTAACAACATTTTATTTATTTATTTCTGTCATGCAGGCTGCCTTGATACTCAGTGTTATAGTTTTGAATCATTTCTTAACCATTTCCTGATGCATGCACTAACAGAGTTGACACCCCCCTGACCTATATGACCAACCTGAGGTGACAACCTTGCATGTCCCTAATGAAGTGACAAAAGCAGTTGAAAAAATATATTTTAAAAGTCTTATTTATTAAAAAAAAAAAATTTCTTTAAATTTCGGGGAGCCAACCTTTAGTGGCTCATCCTGGTATTAAATTTAAACTTGCTCCAAATGTTTGGCCATAAGTCCCTCCTACAAAGAACCATGTTTCAATGCTATCGTGAAGTGACCAACGGCTAGAGCCCTTTCACGGCGGTCAGTTTGGAGCAGCTGCAACTGAACGTGCCCATTTAGAGGACACAAAATTGAATACCATGAAAAGGCTAAGTCGCACATCATTTCGCCTTTCTTCAAAGGACCCAGGCAAAGAAAAAGGTATGTTGAAAAAAGAATTTCGTTCATCTATTGTTATTTACGTGGTTCAAATTAAGTTTACATCCATATTGCCCAGCTAGCGCTTTTCCATTAATCCTACAAAGCCCCACCAATGAGTATAAGTATAAGGTAGAAAATACACTTATTTCAATAGTTTTTAAGAGGAAATACATTATTTTCACTCTCAAAAGATTTGTTTTTGTAATTTAAGAGACATTAATTGAGGCCCAACATTTATTAAATAAAATAGGTTAGTTCTCAGTTTTATTATTTATACAGATAGGTTTCTTTAGGCATCTGCAAGGTATATCCAAGATGTCCTGTGTACCCAAGATACCCTTTACATATGTTATTAGTCAAAGTATAAAGTTGGTGCCAATCATATATTATTATTTTATTTTATTTTTTTTGAGTTTTTAATTGCACCTCTCTTTTTAAATCTCTAAAATTTGAATAAAGTTAATTTTCTTTGAATTTTCCCTTTGCAGCTGTAGTCCATCCATTTTTTTCCCCCCTGTTTATTAAAGCACTTGCCAAATTTTTTAAAACCATTAACGCGCCGAGTTCCAGGGTATAGGCGGGTGTTCAAGATATCACATTGATAGAAATTCCCTCAGGTTGGTAACGGAACACAACCATATCTGAAACTTAGTCAGTCTTTTGTTGTGTTTTTGTTCCCATTGACATTTATATCAGTGGTATGCATATGCCTATGTGGTGCATGTCCTCTTCAGGTATACATTATGCCCCAAAATAATACTCTTTTCTGCTGCTTGTCAAATTAAGCTCAGTCATATACTGTATTGAAAACAATACATTCGTTGTGCTGAATGTAAGCTCTGCATGCTTCCACTAACTGTAGTCTAGATGTGTAGTCTTTAAAAGGTAGGAATCACATTGGATCTCTTTACTCTCCCACCTCCCCCCCCCTCACCGAAACCCCTGTGCTCTGTGTGTATCCCTTCACGGCACCAACAGTTGTTAACTTGCAAGATGTAACCAGATTTCTCATTGTTTTTTCCTTCCGCATGAGGGAGGGAATCTCGTATGTATACTAGATTTCTACCGGTGATGTCGATGTTCATTTATATTTCCCTTACACGCCCTCACTCAGTGGGAAGGATTGCCCACACTCATTCATTAATCTTCTTTTTTTTTCATTACCCCTGAGAACGTAAGATACAGAAACAGGACTTGAGCGTAACCCCCACTCCCCCTATTCCCCCTACTTTCTCTCTGGATCCGCCGCTGGGCGTGCCTAACACTCCACCTGACTGTTGTGGCTTCCTGTTAATTCTCCCCGTCGTAGAATTAGTGTCATATCTTCTTACCGTCATGGCCCTAATCCCTGGCTTGGTTAACCATGGTGTTGTCATTGGGGTGCACACGGCCGTCTACGAGCGGCTCGAGAAGACCCAAGAAAATTGTATTTCTCATTTCAACTTAACGTTGAGACAAAATCCCACTCCATGATATTTAATATGTGTAGCATGCATAATTATAAATATGTATATTATATTATTGTTCGTCCATCGCACGCGAAGGCTTGAGTAGTGGCCTTGACTTGAACTGTTTTTTTTTTTTGTGTTTTTTTTTTTTTTTTTTGGGGGGGGGGTTTAAGTGAGTGACAGTTGCTCAATTCGTCAGCCTCACTCTCTCGTTCTTACCTATTTGATCTAGTGGCAAGACTTAGTCAAGGCCACTTGAAATAGACAAAAATGCTGTAGATCGTCAGCAGTGTTTGAAAACAAAAATTGCATTGTTTCACTGTGCTCTTTATGCGTTCCACAACGCAGGAGTTGTCGGAATTTGCTTTGTGTCATTATCATACCGCCCACGGGACTCCATCTGCGATTAAACTTCAGAGTTTGCCTTCTCTTATGTGAGTTGCCCACCACTGCTAACTAGTCCCATCCACCCGGGGTACTGGTGTTGTTTTTACTTCTCTATGGGTTTTCTGAGGATTAAACTCAAGTCCATAAGCTTGGAATGTGTGTGTGTTATGTGTGTGTGTATATATATATATATATATATATATATATATATATATATATATATATATATATATATATATATATTCTTATAAATGTATCATTAAATATAGACGTAAAATTTGAATTTGGTGAGATGCAATGCGTGTGCCGTATCCCTTTTGTAAACATGTTTGTAGTCGTGAGTGAGCTATACAGGTAACAAGGTATAAACAATATGGACGAAACAGGCGGTCGTGTTTGGTGGCGAATTGTTGGACGCTTTGTTCTAAAGAAGTCTTTAACTATTGATGTTCGAAGCAACTTCATTAAAAATGACCTGCTGAAATTATGTGGCTCTTATTTTCGCTTGTCCCTAATGCCAGATTTCTTGTCGCTGCCGCGCCAAATAAGAAAATTATCTTTCCCTCTCCCACCAATGCTCAACCCTGGTGGTGCCATGCCATGATGCCCCATCCTTATCACCACGCAACTATTTTGAGGTTTTCTATGGATGCCTAGCTTGAACTCTCTCTCTTTCTCTCTGCTGAAGTCAGTGGGCTGAATATCTCCATCACACACGTGTTCATGCAGTCCTCATCTCCAGAAATATCCGAAATCAGTGACTTTAATGGAGCATTGATCTGTGGGGTCGCCAGTCGCCCCCGCCACCAGTGTGCGTAGTGGTTGTGTGCGTGAGCCCGCCTGGTCGGGTCGATGTTTGGACGCCTTTGTTTTAAGACGGCTAGCTGGCACGGTCAATACTTGCATGGTCAACCTTTCGTTGACCTGCCTGTTAAAGCTGGCCATAATGTTGATGACTGAATGTTTTAAGTACACAGTCTAGTGTGTTGCTTTTCGGTCGCCGTCTTCCCTTGTGAAAACACTGGACACGTGAATTAACGGTGGAATTCTTTTCATGAGGGAGAGAACAAAGTAACTGCCTTGACCAATGACCGTAGAAGATATAAACACACTTTGACATGCGGTCCTGGGGTGGCTCATTTGGTTAGATCTGATCATACCTGCGCACTTGCTGAGTCCGTTGCACTAAGAGTCCTATAAGTGTATATTAGGGACCGCTTTTCGGAATGTTGTGTTTGTACTGTGCGGTGGCATAAATTGCTGCTGACTATCTGTGGAGATATGGTGAGAGGATCAAGGAAATCTGTGTAACGGGGGGGGGGGGGGCAAAGAGGGACTGATTCTCCGGGTGCCAGACTAGCAGGGTTGCTAACAAGGACTTTGATGGTATTTATTGATGAAAATAATGGGTTTCAGAGTTGGTGGGGCGTCAAAATGAACCTTGCCCCCCTTGAACCAAACATTCTAACTGCGCCTCTGGTCACGGTAGTAGTTTGAATCAATTGCCAGTGACAGGACCATTAACATTTCTTATAGAGCGGGATTTCCACCCCTGGGCTGTACAAAGAGCGCAGTTCATATTAAGTCATGGACAGCGAGCCCCCAGTGTCCGCTTAGAACAGATGAATTAATGATATTTTTGGTATTTGTATCAGAAAATTAAGTTATGAAAAGGTCTTGTGATCTCACTCTTCGGGCATAGTACACTGGTACAGTGAAAACACTGGTGCTACCTGGGCGTGCTATGTAGCTTATAAACAGCTTTGCCAGGTGGTTTCGATGGTGGTTACTGCTCTTGGGCTCTTTTATTTCACAGTTTCGGTGCACGGTCATTTCAGAGCCATTTGCGGTAACTTAGCTTTGTTGGGTTTAATCGACTGTTATGAATGTCTTAACCCGTTGTGAGTTTACACCCGTTGTTCATTGCATCGGCACTCTTTTAAAAACACGAAGTGTCTCGTGTTTCTGCCCATCTATCGTCCTTGCGTGAGCAATTTACTAATCGTTTTGTGTGTGTGTGTGTGTGTGTGTGTGTGTGCGTCCACCCCCATGACGTTTGGATTCGAGACCAAACACGATTTCAGCATGACATTGCATTTCACCGGGAGTTCTTCTACAACTGACACTAATGACAGATCGACATCAGGGATTCTTTTTTTTTTTTTTTTAAAGTTTTTTCCAACGTCCAAACTGCAATGTAACCAAAATATGTTATTACATTGCATTTCACCGGGAGTTCTTCTACAACTGACACTAATGACAGATCGACATCAGGGATTCTTTTTTTTTTTTTTTTTTAAAGGTTTGTCCAACGTCCAAACTGCAATGTAACACAAAGATGTTATCTAACTGAACTTCTGTGCTACACTTCCTGATCCAGACTCATAATGGCCTTGAATTTTTAGACAGTTATTCTCAGCTCCGTAAAAAAAAATCCTGTTTGAGTTGTCGGACGCTTTTTAAGATTCGCCTGTCGGCGGCTGTTTTGTATTACATCTTTTGCCGTGCTTCCTGGACTCGATTAGCCGGTTCTTTGTCTTACTTGGCCAGTTAAGACGGCTCGTGCTGCATTGATTGGCCTCTTGCTTGGCCCTATCCTGTCATTGCCACAAGGATGTGTCTGGGAGTGTGTGTGTGTTTTGTGTTTTAATTAGATCCCATTCGGCTGTAATAAACCCGAGTTAAGTGATCACTCCAAGTACACGGGTGTCCCAGGGAGTGTTTGTGCGTGTATGTTTTGAAATAGATCCCATTCTGGTTGGGTGTAATACTCCCGATCCAAGTTATCACTCCAAGTACACGGATGCCCCAGAGAGTGTTTGTGCGTGTATGTTTTGAAATAGATCCCATTCTGGTTGGGTGTAATACTCCCGATCCAAGTTATCACTCGAGCTACACGGGGCAGCTCTGTAAAATCTTCCGAATATACGGGAACCTGTCAAAGGGGAGTTAATCCAAATTTTTGAATACGGGTAGCTAGCAGGAGGCGCCTGGCCTCGGCAGATGCACAAAGACCAGATCTGTTGCAGAAGAGATGCAGAACTGAGGTGCTATTCTTGGACGAGGTATTAAAAACGTGTAACCTCTGAAATGAAAACATCAAGAGGGGGTTAAAAAAAAAAATTAATAACTCAAGTAGATTGGTTGTAGCCGCGTGCCACGAGCTCTACCAGTGGCCGGGGTAGCAGTTTTCTTGTGTGCTTTTCTTTTTTTCTTTTTTTAAATTCAGAGCCTTGGCACATTTGCCTTCAGTGCTAGCAGAAACTGTGGTAGATGGCCTGTATGTGAGAGGCGATGTGTGCAACCACACAATCCCTACCCATCTAGAAGCGCAGTCAAAGGCCTAAAGTCTAAAGCGATGTTTCCCAATCGAGAGTAGTGTGCCCCTGGGGCTGGGGTGTGAGGTGGCTTTTCGAGTGATGCGAGGAAAGTGATGATAACTATATATATATAATATATATATATATATATATAAATTATATATATTGGGGGTTAAAATGCAATGTTAATTTTTTTTATGTATTTTTTTTAGGAATGCAAGACTTTGTAAACAATTTTTATGGGTGCATAAAAGTTTGGGAAACCCTGGCTTATAAGGATGATAAGGACAGGTTGGCGGCGTGCACTTGAACCCATCCCTCACCTTCTCAGCCATGCATGCATCTTTCTTTAGATCAGCGGTTCTCAACATGTGGGTCGCGACCCCTTTGGGGGTCGTACGACCCTTTCCCAGGGGTCGCCTAAGACCACCTGAAACACATATGTGCTACAGTGATGAAGTAGCAACGAAACAAATTTTGTGGCTGGTTGGGGGGGGGGGGTCGCCACAACATGAGGAACTGTATTACAGAGTCGCGGCAGTAGGAAGGTTGAGATCCACTGCTTTAGAGCATACGGGGCTTTATAGATACCGCTCTCGTCACTACCGATAGGACACTCCATAACTGCCGCCATCTCTCGTAGATATATGAAGTAGCAACGAAACAAGTGTTGGGGCTGGTTGGGGGGGAGGGGGGTCGCCACAACATGAGGAACTGTATTACAGAGTCGCGGCAGTAGGAAGGTTGAGAACCACTGCTTTAGAGCATACGGGGCTTTATAGATACCGCTCTCGTCACTACCGATAGGACACTCCATAACTGCTGCCATCTCTCGTAGATATTTATATGGATTGTTAAGATGGGCGGATGGGAACGTGAATGGATGCAGTAGTGGTTCCATACTTAGGACGTGACGATGGCTTTTTATTTTTCTGTATCAAGTTGCTGTCATATTACCCTGTTCCTTCATAGGCCTGTATGCTAGGCAGGAGGACACCCTGGTTTGCATGCATCAACTCCCCTTTCACACGTCGGAACGGCGCCCCACCCTTTTCCAATACCGTGGGTCGCGCTTGTCTGTGCTTCTAGTCCCGCCTAACCGCGGTGTCTACCCCAGTGGCTACAAACACGGACAAGATGCTCATTGATAGAGAGAGAGAGATTTCGTGTATCGTATAATGAACAACGCCCTCTGTCTCGAGCCTTGATAAGACTAGGTGGTCTTGTGGCCATGACAGGCCTAGGAGGGTGTATACTAACTTGTGGAGGCTGGCTGCAGACACTTCGCGGACTACATAGATACCTGCTGCTGCTGCTGGCCCAAATGACCAGCGGCCAGACAGTCTCATTCATTGACTCTGACGGGATATCCGTGGGGCTCTGATTGTTGGCGTGGAGTAAGACGATGCCCCACTCGGACGTTGTCCTGGGATAGATAGAGATCACTCTCGGCTGGTTCCTGGTGGTTGACGATGGTGATTTAAGTGTTCAGTCATTTCTTTATACACTTTTGGATACTCTGCTTCAAGTGAGTATTGAATGCTTACAGTGTTAACTTAGTTCAGGTAGGCAGGTGACGAAACAATCATTTCCGATCGAGTATTAATATACTGAGACTTGAAATTATGTTACGCTACATCCTTCCTTTGTTTACATTACGGTTCATTTTGGTACAGGTACTAGGCTTTCGTTATGTTCGTGGGGGAAAAAATTGTTGGGGGGGGTGGGGGGGGTCTAATTGTCAAAAGATGTCCTTTAATTATATTTGTCTGTGGTCGAGTGCAGTCTCTGCCTGCTCTGTTAGATACGCTTTAGTTGTCAATTACGTGGCAGTATTATCTTTGTGTATCTACAAGGATGTTTTCCGGTCTTCGAGTTGAGTGCAAAAACCTTGGTTTGACCTTTCAACTTTGATTAAACATGAGTGCTATTTTAGGTCTGTTGTCTAGTTGTTGTTGTTGTTGTTTTTTGTTATGATGAAGACACCTTCTGAATGGACTGTCGGGCGTTGTTGTTGTCTGTTTTGTTTGTTTGTGTTTTTTGTTTTAAAAAAATTATTGCCTGTTGCTTTTACGTTGTGGAGTCGGAGATTTGTAATTTTACTTTACGACTCCATACGACAGCTTTGGTCAGTGTGATTGGTCAGTCTACATTCAATGAGGGTCGGTGTTTACAGTCTTCCTTGAATGCTAATTTGTGTTTGTGTGTGTGTGTGGGGGGGGGGGTATGCTCTTAAGCCACGTGCCAAGTATCCCCACGCTCACCCCCCCCCCCCCAACGAACCATTCAAGTATTCCAAGGTCACCCGCTGTGTTTGGGATTCCAGATGCGTCACGTGACCACCCTATAATGCCATTAAGGCTGAGGCTATTGATTTGACGAGTCTCTCACTCCGTGGTTTGTCGTTCTCTCCGTGGTTTGTCGTTCTCTCCGTGGTTTGTCGTTCTCTCCGCCAGGACCGAGCACGCCATTGAGTATTGACATGCCAGGGTGACTACCCCAAATGATCTCTCATATTTTCAGTGTCACGGTTGTCGTGGTGGCATCGTTTTCATTTGGCCTCCTCAGGCGGCACGTTGTTGCTTCAACTTCTAAATAGGAATCCTACGTCTGTACATTGTACTTTTTAAGGGCCGTGCTTTGTGTCGATTTCGACCACTTCATTATGGGGCCACATCTTGCCTTTGCGCCCTTTTATGTCTCGTACATCTTTCTCAGGCTCGTGTGTTCAATATTTAATAACCGGGGCCGTTTTTAAAATATATTTTAGTGTGTGTGTGGGGGGGGGGGTGTCAATGTTCAGTGTAAACTAAATATTGCTTTCATTGAATACACACTTTGCCGTTAAGAGATTGATGACCCACACTCTCATTGTCTCTTATTCTGAAAGCTATCAATATCAATTTGCTAATAAGGAACGAATATCACCAGTGGGGCTTGCTGGCGTGTCTGAAACCATGATAATACCCATTCATGTAGGTAACTGGTTACATCTTTAGGTACCGATGGCCGGCTAGAAACGGCACCCGTGTGACCTTTGCACCGCATCGTCTCTTACAACCGAGCGCAACACAAGCAGGTCGATAACATGTTACAAGCAGTACCTGTGCCGTTTGAGAATCGCCGTGGGGGTGGCTGCCTTCTCTTCTTGTAGCATGCTGTTGAAATCCAGGGTAGGCGACTCACCCGTGCTTATCTCCCCACCCGGCTTCGTTTTGATGACTTGACTGTGGCTGGAGAGGTTATTTCCCTTGTTATAGGCGCGGTTCGATTAGATTTTATTTCACGGCGAAGACCACACAGTTTGTGTAGCTGAGTTCACCGCTGGATGCAGGCCTGGAATCATGGCTCCCAGTGTTTCCAGCCTATAGCACGTTTGCTAACTGATGGAATCTTATGAGGATTGTGTTGCTGGAAGGCCATGGAGTGGAGTTTCCTTCGCTCAGTCGTAGTGGGATTTTGTGCTAATTTCTCCCCTGTTGTAGGAGTTGAAAAAAAAAAATTAAAATTTAGAAAGTTTATTTCATGTCATAATGTCCTGACAGGACGGAATAATTTTTAGTGCTTGCCAATACGTGTTGACCGTGCTGTGTTCAAACTTCCTCGAAACACAGTGCTAAACACATCCAGCTACTAATACGCCATGTCTCTTCCCGGGTCGCCAAGATTCTTCCGTGGTAAGATAAAGTGTAAGAAAAGTAAGCCTGGTGATTGAGCTATATACAGTTAAATTTTTCAAGACGAAGACTAAGGCACTGGATAGCGAGCAAGACCTATATATATAGAGCACAATGGAGAAGTTAATGTAAATTTTGACAGCAAGTGTGTAATGACTGCTTTAACCTACCTCCTCAATGTAAATAGACACCCTTGAGAGGCGAGCAAGGAAACAATTTTTTTCAGTGGTTTATAAATTAGGGATGAATTAAAAGAAAAAGAGGGGGGGGGGGGTGCATAAGTATAAATATTAAATTTGTTTTCGTCTTCTTAATTTTTTTTTTGATTATCGACGAGTCTTTATGCGCTATAGCTTTATATGTTGTAGGAGCATGGGTGCTATCCCACCCCATCAGTTGCAACTCAGGTCTGAGTTCTTGCTACTTGTAGTAATCCCGTCACCCTACCCCAGCATATGCCCTACTATTAACTACACATCTACCGNCCCCCCCGGGCCATTCAATGATTCGATCTTCCGTATTCTTCCCTCGCCTAATAACCCCCCGTGTCAGAGAGTCA
Source organism: Lymnaea stagnalis (assembly GCA_964033795.1). Taxonomy (NCBI): domain Eukaryota; kingdom Metazoa; phylum Mollusca; class Gastropoda; family Lymnaeidae; genus Lymnaea; species Lymnaea stagnalis. The sequence goes on along the minus strand of CAXITT010000230.1, from coordinate 257,695 downwards.
CTGGGGCTCACCGTGCTCTGTAGTATAACAGTCCAGGAAATGCTCTCAGCACTTTTTATCTGGTATCATTCATCACCACCCCCGCCTTTCCCTCAAGCTACTCACGCCACCAACCCAACCGACCATGCCACACTGGTACTTAGCACTGGCGTCCTGCCATTCAGAAATGTATCACTTGTGCTTCAGAATGACGTTGGAACTTTGTACACTGGAACAATCCCAGTGCACACGCCCCTCCCCCCCCCTCTTTTTCCCCCTCCTTTTTCCCCCCTTTTTTTTTTTTGCATTGTGTGTGTGTGTGTGTAAAAAAAGAAAACAACTGTAACTTGACCTACAAACAATAGTGAGGCTGGTTGATTGAGCCAGTTAAGAGCTGTAACTGTAGCATAAACTTTTTTTATTTTTTATTTATTACAATTTTTTTTTATAAAAACGCACAAGGGTTCCCAAACAATTAATGAATTTTGTATTTTGAAATAAAACGTATATAAAACAATTAGCCTAGTCCCTAAAATATCAAATATTGAGCGACCCATGCGTTAAACAGTTTGAGATCTTCAGCGTTTTGTACACTAAGTCTAATGTTCCCAAGCTGTCGATATGGTTCTTTATTATAGATTTCTAGCGGTTTGTACACTAAGTCTAATGTTCCGAAGCTGTCGATATGGTTCTTCATTATCGATTTCTAGCGGTTTGTACACTAAGTCTAATGTTCCGAAGCTGTCGATATGGTTCTTTATTATAGATTTCTAGCGGTTTGTACACTAAGTCTAATGTTCCCAAGCTGTCGATATGGTTCCTTATTATAGATTTCTAGCGGTTTGTACACTAAGTCTAATGTTCCCAAGCTGTCGATATGGTTCCTTATTATAGATTTCTAGCGGTTTGTACACTAAGTCTAATGTTCACAAGCTGTCGATATGGTTCTTTATTATAGATTTCTAGCGGTTTGTACACTAAGTCTAATGTTCCCAATCTGTCGATATGGTTCTTTATTATAGATTTCTAGCGGTTTGTACACTATGTCTAATGTTCCCAAGCTGTCGATATGGTTCTTTATTATCGATCTTTAGCGGTTTGTACACTAAGTCTAATGTTCCGAAGCTGTCGATATGGTTCTTCATTATCGATCTTTAGCGGTTTGTACACTATGTCCAATGTTCCCAATCCGCAACCGGTGGACCTTGGCAAGATTCCTCCAAGTCCAAGGTTATGGAGAAGGAAAAAAAACCGGGGATATGTTGCCTTGGCCTTTGATCGCACGCTTGGTCCGTAATGTGTAACATGTGCACTATAGGCATTGATTGCTGGTCGTATCAAAAGTCTTAAGACATCCGAGGCATTAATTCCTCATCGCCGGCTAATGAAAACGAACCCAGCGAGCCCCATCGAGCCATCGCACCGACGACCTTTCACCAAGACATATCCCAAACACGTGTTTTTCGTGTCAAATAGTTTTAATATATTTTTCATATTGCTTTTGTTTGATTAATTATTTTTCTTTTTATTGTTGTTGTTTTGTTTTTTTTAAATATTCTTTTTTCATTGAAATACATTTGCCAAACTTAACAACACAGATGAGAATCTTGTCATATCTAAGTTAGTGGTCGGCGCCTTGATTCGTAGCAAAAGGATAGTTTGTGTGTTATTGTTGTTGTTGTTTTTTTAATCTGTTATAAAATTACCACTTAAATCGTGATACAATCGTGATGTTAATAACATAAACTAGTTTTCTCCTCTTGAGAACATTGTTATATTACTTATTTTAACAATTCCACTGCCTCGTGTTTATTTCACGCCTGGAAGTACTGTAAGAATTTATTATTTTTTTAAAGGAAAGCCAGTTTTTATTTATGTTTTCATTCTTGTGTGCCGTGAAAATCTGGGAAGTGCCTGGGTGTGACTTGAGAGGGGAAAAGCAGGTTGCTGTGTAGGACGACAGGGGCATCGTGAATTGAGGCAGGTGGGGGGGGGTTGGGGTGTAACTGGGCCAGTTAAATTGCACACGCTTTGTGGCACTCTAAAACAGTATGCCCCCCCCCCTCTTTCCCCTATTTTACTCCGAATGTACGTCTCCGTGGTGTAATATTACGTGTGTATGGTTTTCTATTGCAAATAATTATATACCCGCACGTTGTTTTATGTGGACTCTGATGCTGAGAGGGTGCACCCCCCCACCCCCCCCCGGACCAAGGCATTAAGACACCCCCCCACCCCCCGGACCAAGGCATTAAGACACCCCCC
>CAXITT010000230.1:227135-241809 GCA_964033795.1 Lymnaea stagnalis | reverse complement strand
TTTTTATATATATATATATATATATATATATATATATATATATATATATATATATATATATATATACATGAGTCAGTCCACACGTCGTAAACATGAAGAGGTGTCACCTCATTTTCTGTATCACCCCCTTGATCATGGCTTGGGGGGTGGGGGGGCCACTTGACTATCACTTGTAAAGTTTGGCTTTAAAGATAGTGTTGATGGATGCATAGTTTGTTTGTTTTTTTTTTTGGTTTTTTATCAAGGGTTTGGGTAAGCTGTAGCCACGTGTCGTTCTGTAGTTGAATTTTTTGTTCAAGAGATATTTAGATATAGTCATCAACATTTTTGGATGGATTTAATATTTATATCTGTATGCCCATAGGGTTTTGCCACTGCTGTAAGCGTGGCCCATAGGGTTTCGTCACTGGGTGGGCGTGTCCCGTAGGGCAGTTGTTCCCAAACGTTTAAGTTTGGCGGACCGGTGAACAAGTTTCGAAATTTTACCAGGGACCGGTGCATGATTTATTTTTATACTTTTATTTCTATTTGACAATAAATATTTGTTTTATGGGGACCGGCATGCGGACCGGTGAAGGTCCACGGACCGCCACTTTGGGACCACTGCCGTAGGGTTTCGCCTCTGGGTGGGTGTGTCCCATAGGGTTTCGCCACTGGGTGGGCGTGGTCCCGAAGGGTTTCGTCACTGGGTGGGCGTGTCCCGTGGGGTTTCGCCACTGGTTAGGTGTGGCCTTTCCTTCCCACTTGTCTATTGTATAATGTTTTGCCATAGGATTAGGGTCATAGTGGCAGCAACAGTGAATTTAACACACCATGCTCTGTATCCTTGTTATATCTTTGGTTGACACAAGTTTGGAAGATGCAACGTGATATATTAGGAACGCTTACTGCGCTCGGGCCATTTGGGAATAGCTGTGATGAAGCTCGTACTCACAGTTAGACATCCTGTACCTGTAACTATTAGCATAGGTCGCCTGAGACGGTGTGTAGCCTCGGCGTTTCTGTGACGGGCTCAATTCTGCTGAGTGAGAACATATCAGGCCTCTAAGAAAGGGGACGTTGGCGGACCACTTGGTTATTACATGCATTGTGGTTATGGCAGCTGATAAGGCAAGTGCAGACTGGAATGAAAGCCATAGATGAGGTCAATGGACGGCTATGGTGTACGATAGATGGTGCAGCCTTGGGATTTATGGCACTGTTGCAGGGAATACGGTTGGCTGGGAGCTTCTGGGTAAAGACGTCAGTCACGTCATTGAACTGCTTCCTCGGCCCTGACCGTGAAGTCTCGGAGGTTATCTTCTTGGTTTTACAGCTGCTCCCCGTGCTAGGTCAGTGCAACACATTGAACATGGCCTGGTTTGATAAATGAATGCCCGTGTGATAAGTCTACGACCTAGTTTAACACTCTACACACGGACGCATCTTGAGTCACCGTTAGCGCACCTGGATGACCCATCCATTGTCAAATTCAGCCCCCTCCCAGCCCCCCCCCCCCCCCTTTTTTTTTTTCTAAAAACTAGAGAAGAGAGAAAAAAAAATGGGAACAAACTATAAATCATCTAACGGTACCTGCCTTGCAGTTGGCAATTAGTCAAGTTTTGGCTCGTGGAGACCTGCAAAGTTCAAGTTGGGGCCTCGGGCCTGAGGGCTAAGTATGCTCTAGTTGTTTTTTTTTTGTTTTTTTTTGGTTTTTTTCAAACGTGCTCTATAAATTAGTTGTATACGTTATTAAATTTCTTTACGCTCGGTTTAATGCATGCTGTACGGCAGAGTTCCGCAAACCTGGCCATACTTGACCAACTTATAAAACGTTTGTCTTCTAAAGCCCCCCCCCCCCCAAACCACCTACAGCAGGAGCGATGCATTTTAACATTAAATAGAAATTGGGCATTTAATTCATTTTGTATTAAATTAACACGAGAACAGAAGAACTTAGCAATGGATGTTGAGACTTGATACATTAAGTAAAATGTGAAAGAGGAGGGGGAAAAAAAATTAAAATATCAACATTTAGTACTCTTCTGTTCTTCAATGACTAGACTCTACCCATGTACCTCGGACCCCCGTGATTCGAGCGATTGTATGGGGAAAGCCACCGAAAAAAGTTCACAGCAAAACTTGTTGTCAACCGTAACTTGACTTGTAAGTCCATCTAAATGTTTGTTATAGAATGAATAGCCGTAATTGGAAGGAAGAGACGGCTCATTTGGGATCGTGGTTCGATTCTCGCTTGAAATTAAATATATGCGTGTTATTTGTGTTATGTATACATATAGTAATCACATGTTTAATTTTCTATGATTTATTCATAATAAGCTACAGTGTCGTGCATGAAGCCAACAAACACGAATATTGCAAATTGAATAGCAATTGATGGTAATAAGAGATTGCTCTAGAGATTAAGGTCTCGCCCCAAAAGGATTGTGGTTTAATTCTCGCTCGGGGAGACAGATGATTTTATTTCGTTTGTAGATGTGTGTGTGTGTGAGTGAGTGTGTGTGTGAGTGAGTGAGTGTGTGAGTGAGTAAGAGAGTTAGTCGGAGAGAGAGGGAGTGAGAGAGACTTTGACTTAAAAGAATGCACCCCATGTTTAGAGACCCTGGTTTACGCAAACCAAACACACGCGATGCGGTTTGGGGTGACTGTAATTAATTGTTTCAACAAACCTATCAAATGATGACGTTAAATTACAGAGGAAGCTTTCCGCTTAGTCTGGTATAATTCCATGCAACTTTCTACTTAGTCTGATATAATTCAATGCAACTTTCTACTTAGTTTTGTGTAATACAATGCAACTTTCTACTTAGTCTTGTATAATAACGTTCACAAAATTACAGCGTGCAAGTACAAACACACAAGTGGCTCTTGTAATGGTAATTAACGGTCTCGTCCCCTAACATGAGCCATTAACCTCCATTCAGCCACATGACACCACCTACAACCCCCTTCATCTCTCTCTCTCTCTCTCTCCCCCCAACCCCCTCCTTTGGTCGGTGACAACTATTAGGCAACCCGCCCCTTGATCTGCCACTGGTGGGGGACCCGCCTTGGCCGCCACTCGAATGACTCCGGGCACATTGCTAGTGTCACTTGTTGCGCACAGCCTGGTCCCGCAGTGATTCACGTTGGACATGCCCCCACCGCGAGAAGGACTCTTCCTTTCCCCCATTGTAACTGGTTCATGTAAGGGCTGCACATTTCAGTTTCGATGAACTGCTATGTAGGCCAGTTGTGTGTATACACTATCAACCGTTGAAAGACCGGGTTGAAAAAAGCGCTTTATGTGTGGATATTTCAACTTTGAGACGGGTCGCGTGGTACCTGTGCATGGTGGTGTAGCGATAAGGAACCTCGTATGCTTATGTGTTCATCTTACCATCTTAGGATCATGGTAGTGTGGTGTGTGATATTACTAACCTTTGGGACGTGGGGTTTTTTCTTCCACTCCTGTGACATGCGTCATGTCACACCACCGACAAGCGGAACATGATATTTTATATTCAGTGTGGCTTAATTTTCTTTTAGAAACGTTGTGTACATTCGTCAATCAATAGTGATGCCGTTAAATTTCAGTATAAACATACAATCTCCACCAAGAAATCCCGTCATTACAAAATACCATCACTAATTTTTTATTTAGGAGTAATCTGTCGCCTTTTTTTTTTTTAAAGGGAACCAACCAAATTATTTCAAAATTCATCTATAAATATTACATTTTTACCCCAATAAGTTGCTTAACTCATTAATCGATTTTCCTGTAATAAAGTATGAATTAATTTGTATGTATTTCATTGCAACTACAATATCCCTTTTAAAAAAAAATCAGCTGGGACATTCGTATATATTTTATTTCTTAAATTATAAGACATGAATAAAAATACTTTTATACAAATACTTTTGAAATTTGACGTTTAAAAAAAAACGAAATGTTAAACGTTACGAAATGTTAAACCATGCCATACTCATACACAAGTTCGTTTAGTTAAACCGGATGTTTTTTTCAACGATGGCTACCAGAAACTCGGCTAGACTTAGACTGTCTCTTCTCTTCCTCCTCCCCCACCCCCCCACCCCCAACCGGCCGACTCCCCTTACGGTGTTTATGCTAACTTTAAAAAATAAGAGGGCTGCCTGATATACTAATCGCAAAGCATTACTTAAAGGCTCTGGTCCACAACCCATGGGTTGCGCGGCCCCCAAATTGGGATCACCGAGGTTACTGTCTGGGGTGCCAGACCGACACAGAAAACACACCCAAAAAAAAAAATAAGATTGAATGATTTTAAAGAGATTTTCAACCTCATCAACGTCTTTACAATTTCGGAGAATCTCATCACATTCTCTCTATTTTTATGTGTTTTCTTTTACCCCAAATTATCTTTCTTTTTTTTTTTTTCTCAATATATCGGAAGTCGCAGGTCACTTTGCTTCACGACTAAAAAAAAAAAAAAAATGAGGAACCTGTGACGTCAGTGCAAGTAAAGTTACTGCATTGACTACTTGTACTTCTTGACTCAAGAACTTGTATTCATTGGCATTTGACTGTATAAACGTGACATGTCCCCCCTCGCTTTAATCTAAATCAAAGGCTTTTTCTTTTCTTTTTTTTAGTTAAAAAAAATGCATTGAAACTCTGAGCTACATTATCGAATAGACCTAGACCAGATATTTCTCGAGCTGTCTTTGTAAAACTAAGAGTCAATTAGACATTACTATAGGCCCTTACTACTTTATAAATGGCACCTGCTTTTTTTGCTGCTTTTTTAAAATAAAAACACGAATGTTAAAGCTTTGGTCAAATTAGGGTTTCCTGATTTATGCGCCATTATGTCTTTTTTTTCTAACAAAATCATCCACTGCCACCACTGCCACTTACCATCCACCATGGGACAAATCCTTTCGAGGCTTGAGGGTTGTGTCAGTAGTGTTAAATGTAGTCTGCTTCACGTTACTTAATCCTTCTTGCTAAACATAGCCTACGTCATGTAGTCGAATTCATGTTAAAAAGTACTTTATGATAATGTAGTCTAGGTTATGTTAATTTTAGTCTACGTCATGTTAACCATAGTCCACTTCATTTTAAAAAGTACTTTTTTTTTTTAAATTCATTATGTCATTGGTCAATAAGATTTGGAAAGATACTTTCTACTCTCTCTCTCTCTCTTTGTGTGTGTGTCTCTCTCTCTGTCTTTCTCTCTCCCCCCCCCCTTTTTTTTTTTTTTTATTTTTTTTTATTTTTTTTTTTTTTTTTTTTTTTTTTTTTCTTTTTTTTTTTTTTTTTTCCCTCCCCCTTTTTTTTTTTTTGCTCCCTCAAGACGTTTCTTACAATTAGTCACAACCCCCATACCCAAGTCTAATGTTCCCTTTAAGCTGCGCGGCCGCGCAGCTATCTCTCAGACGCTGCGCATCAATTTTGAGTATCCGCGCAGCAAATTTCCATATAAGTGTGTTTGTTTGTGGGCTGTAAAATTTTGCACACACAAAAAATTGATGCTGTAAAACTTCGCACACAACTGTATGATTTAGCACACGAACCAACAAACCCTAGAGGGAACATTGCCCATGTCCTAGTTAAAGATGATTTATTGAGATAATTTTGAGAAGCCTTGCACCAGTGGACTTGAATAGTGGGGCAGCCACGCTAAATTAAAGCTTTTTTGTCTTGTAGTTTTGCATTGCAAACTATCTTGTCTCTACTTCAACATATTTTCGTGTTACATGAGTTTCCTCCGACCCCTCCCCCACCCCCTTTTTTCCCTTCCCAGTGCTGTGTATGTGTGTTTGTTGAGTCACAATCTCCCCCCCCCCCCCAAACCCCCATTTCCTTCCCCCAAAAAACGGCATCACATGTGCCACTGGGCAAGTATTTTAAGACCCAGGAGGAAATGCTGGTTTGTCTCCACTTGTTGACACAGTCAATACCACATTCTTTATGCTGTCATNTTTATGCGGTCATAAAAATTTTTCAAGGCATGTTTTAACGGTTGGGGGAGGGGGGGGGACGGTTTGGGGGTTTGGGGGGGGGGGTGTAAATGGCGCTATCGGACTGAATGAGATCCACTCCATATTTGCTGTTTCTAAAAAAAAAAAATGTTAGCCTGTCACCATTACTGAAGATCTTGTGTTTCCCCACTACCAAATAACCTAACTCTAAAATAACTTATTCACAATGGTAAGTTATATAATAATCAACATTTTTTTTTAAAAAAGGTGGCTGGTCTTAAAATTGAAATTTTAAATTATTTTTAGCACTGGCTTCCTCCTTGCCTTCCCTTGCTAAATATATATTTTCTTCTAAATTTGGGTTGGTGTTCCAAACCCTTTCAGACCAAAGTTCAGCTTCATGGGAAGTGAATTTATTTTAGTAGGAAATCCACTACATACTTCTTTTCCCCCACAAACAATACTTTTGTTTACAAGCCATGCCTATTTAAGGCATTACACATGCACACACACACTATAACCTGGCAATCAGGATAAGGCTATAGGGGGGAGGGGGGGTGGCTTCAAGGATTAAAATGCATGAATTATGTTTATAATGCCAGGGTAGCTATTTATCATTAATTTCTAAACATTTAGATTTATCTGTTTTTTAAAACTTTTTTCTAAAATTGTGTTCATGATGATGAGCTACTTGAAAATGTATTATTATTACTACTAAATTTCCTAATGTGGTCTTGCTGATATTGAAGGGGGGGGGGGAAATTGGCTCATCATGACGCGTACATTATTTAACAGCAGACACGTTAGTGAGGAAAATCCTTTAAAACAGTTATAATTAAATTGTGTTGTCATTTTCCTGCTGTCAGATGTTAGGGGCCCTTTAAGATTCTAGTGCTCTAGTTTATTCTGTTGTTCCAGCATTCAGCAACTGTCCTGGCCAATAAGTGGCCCACGTAAGGAAGAGAACACTTGTGAAGTGTGAGAGATGGCAGGGGTAGTTGATGAAACATGCCACATAAGCCAGTGATTACGTGAGCCCAGCTTAATCTGACATCTGCTTTACAAAAAAAAAAAATACCAGACTTCTTTTCGATAAGATAAATATACCCTATCAACACGGCCACTTTGGGTTGCTTTTATTTATAATACATTGACATCATTCTAAACTTATCAAAAATGTATATTTATATAAAGAGATGATAGATGGATGGATGGATGGATGGGTGGGTGGGTGGGTCAATGGATGGATGGGTGGATGGGTTGGTCGGTGGATCGATGGGTGGATGGGTTGGTTGGTGGATCGATGGGTGGAGGGAGGGTGGGTTGGTGATGGATGGATGCTATGACTATGACATCTGATTAAATCTTCTGAGGCTTAATCACTTCACTTATTGGATACCAATTTTTATATTAGTTGGTTTTTAACTGTTGTGTAAATTGTGAACCATTTCATAAAAATATGACTCATGGATAAAAATGGTGTTAATTTCTTGACTGGATTACCAAAGTGGATGGAATTTTCTGAAGGGAAGCAATAATTAATGTTGGATATAAAACTGGATATACACATTTGGATATAGACAAGTGGATTACATTTTGAGATGTTTGGAAAGATCAAGAGTGTAAGTTTTTGTCTTGGCTTCAACCAATTATTGCACAACTTCATCCCAACAAACCCAAACATTATTTCATCACAATAAACCAATACACAGTTTTATCACAACAAACCAGTGCACCATTTCATCACAAACAATACATGATTTCATCACAATCAACCAGTCCATGATTTCACCACAATCAACCAATACATGTTTCATCACAACAAACCAATGCATGATTTCACCACAATCAATCAATACATGATTTCATCACAACAAACCAATACATGATTTCTTCACAATCAACCAATACATGATTTCATCACAATCAACCAATACATGATTCCATCACAATCAACCAATTCATGATTTCATCACAATCAACCAATAAATGAATTCATCACAACAAACCAATGCATGATTTCATCACAATCAACCAATGCATGATTTCATCACAATCAACCAATACATGGTTTCATCACAATCAACCAATACATGATTTCATCACAATCAACCTAAATAATATGAATTAAGTGAATGTTAAAAAAAAAATGTATCAAATTTTACAATTGCACTCTTGACCCATTTCTCTGCTAATGTATCACTCATTTCTAAAGTATTACCTTCACCCAATCGGGAATGCAAGATGGGAAGGGAGGGGAGGCATAATCAACTGAAGGGTGACAAGTTATTTGAAATAAAGACATTAGCTCACCAGTAGTTAGTGTTGATACTTCCCCATAATTTATTTCAGGATCCACCATTGCATGTAACCAATTATATCTTAGCACCTCATTTGTAATCTACATCAAATGGATCAGCTAGTGTAATAATAGTTTTTTCATAGAACTTGGAGCACCCACATCTAAGAGTAGGGCGTCTACAAATGTTTGCTGTTACTTTGCCATTGAAAGGAAACACTTGGGTGAATAAAATATGCTTCACACTTAATATACCTAACATCCTGGCAATCTCTAAGTGGGTAATTGGTCCAAAACTCATTGCTCATGGACGATTTCTTCCTCTTTTTTTTTTTAAAAATCCAGGCAATTCTCAGAGGCGGTGGGGATGGAACTGGACGAACCCTTAGCCCCTCTCCACCCCAGCAGCGAGCTCCACGTCCGGCTTCTGTGGGGGCCCCCTACATCAGGCCCCCGAGTAAACAGTTGATTCCTGTGGACTCGATACTTCTCAACAAGATTCTGGGGGAGGGGGAGTTTGGGGTTGTGCAACAGGGAGTATGGACCACAGAAACTGGAGAGAAGGTAACTTGTGTGTTTGCTGTAATGTTTTGTTGGGTTGGCTTGTACTTATAGTTGGTTTAGTGGTCCGGTCGTTACAGCCAGTCTCTTTGTGGTTATTGGTCAGTCTCTGATGGCCAGTCTCTTTGTGGTTATTGGTCAGTCTCTGATGGCCAGTCTCTTTGTGCTTATTGGTCATCTTGATGGCCAGTCTCTTTGTGGTTATTGGTCAGTCTCTGATGGCCAGTCTCTTTGTGCTTATTGGTCATCTTGATGGCCAGTCTCTTTGTGGTTATTGGTCAGTCTCTGATGGCCAGTCTCTTTGTTGTTATTGGTCATCTTGATGGCCAGTCTCTTTGTGGTTATTGGTCCGGTCTTTATGGCCAGTCTCTATGTGGTTATTGGTCCGGTCTTTATGGCCAGTCTCTATGTGGTTATTGGTCAGTCTCTGACGGCCAGTCTCTTTGTGCTTATTGGTCATCTTGATGGCCAGTCTCTTTGTGGTTATTGGTCAGTCTCTGATGGCCAGTCTCTTTGTGCTTATTGGTCATCTTGATGGCCAGTCTCTTTGTGGTTATTGGTCCGGTCTTTATGGCCAGTCTCTATGTGGTTATTGGTCCGGTCTTTATGGCCAGTCTCTATGTGGTTATTGGTCCGGTCTTTATTGCCAGTCTCTATGTGGTTATTGGTCCGGTCTTTATGGCCAGTCTCTATGTGGTTATTGGTCCGGTCTTTATGGCCTGTCTCTATGTGGTTATTGGTCCGGTCTTTATGGCCAGTCTCTATGTGGTTATTGGTCCGGTCTTTATGGCCAGTCTCTATGTGGTTATTGGTCCAGTCTTTATTGCCAGTCTCTATGTGGTTATTGGTCCGGTCTTTATGGCCAGTCTCTATGTGGTTATTGGTCCGGTCTTTAAGGCCAGTCTCTATGTGGTTATTGGTCCGGTCTTTATGGCCAGTCTCTATGTGGTTATTGGTCCGGTCTTTATGGCCAGTCTCTATGTGGTTATTGGTCCGGTCTTTATGGCAAGTCTCTATGTGGTTATTGGTCCGGTCTTTATGGCAAGTCTCTATGTGGTTATTGGTCCGGTCTTTATGGCAAGTCTCTTTGATTATGAAGTTATTTGTGTATTGTTATGTTTGTGATTTAAGAAGCCTTATCAATTGTTTCCATCTGTTGTGCTCTTGCATACTTCACAAGAAAGTAATTAAAGAATTTGAATTGATCAAATGTTTATGTTACGAAATATTGTAACTGCTTACATTACCTTACAGGCCAGATTGTAAATGTGTATTCCAATTTTTGTTCCAGAATACTTTTCCACTCTTTTTCATTCTTAAATTTGTATATTTTAAAATGATTAAGTTATGAATTATGTGAAGGCATCTGTATAACATTAGATTAAACCTATAATGGTTAAACTCAATAAAGATAGGGGCAATTAATTTTTTTTTTTTTAATGCTTTAATGTATCCAATCAACACCTTTTACACTTAGTTACAAGTGGCTGTCAAGAAACTGAGTCGTGACAGGGTGAACACAGCCAGGGAGAACTTGTTGAAGGAGGCAGCCGTCATGCAGGAGGTGGATCATGACCACATTGTCAGAATGTTTGGCCTGGTGCTGGATACAGAAGATAATTTGATGATGGTCAGTAACTCAATAAGTGCTGATTAGATACATTTTCCCTTTATTCAATATCCCATTAAGAGCTAAATAGATGAATTTCTCCTGTGGACAGTATCTCATTAACCGCTGATTAGATGAATTTCCCCTTTGGACAGTATCTCATTAACCGCTGATTACATTATCTTCCCCTTTGGTCAGTATCTCATTAAGCACTGATTAGATGAATTTCCCCTCTATTTTTAGTTTATTGCATTAATGGTAAAATTATTTACAGCAGTATCTCACATCGGGCCTGGGGGGTACATGCAGCCTTTTTCATGCATTTTAGAGCGGAGATGGTTTTAAAAGTTAGAACCTGCACTGTAATCTATTGTCTGTAAGGTGAATTAATGATATAAGTCAGTATGAGAAAGCTGTAAGACAAATTACCTGCTTGTCTCATTTAAATTTGGCTGCTGTCGCCCTCTAATAGTCCTGCACATGGTCCAAACTTCAAAATAGTCCTTACAGTAATGTCAGCACATGGTCCAAACTTCAAAATAGTCCTTACAGTAATTTCAGCACATGTTCCATACCTCAAAATAGTCTTTACAGTAATGTCAGCACATGTTCCATACCTCAAAATAGTCCTTACAGTAATGCCAGCACATGTTCCATACCTCAAAATAGTCTTTACAGTAACAACAGCAAGTTCATACCTCAAAGGGTAACAAGTCCTTCACTTAAAAAGTGGAGATGATACAGCAGTGGTCCCCAAATGGTCGTCCGTGGACCTTCACCGGTCCGCATGCCTAGCGCTGCCGGTCCCCATAACATAAATATTTATTGTCAAATAGAAATAAAATTATAAAAATAAATCATGCACCGGTCCCTGGTAAAATTTGGAAACTTGTTCACCGGTGCGCCAAACTTAAAAGTTTGGGAACCACTGCGATACAGGACAACCCCTATGTTGTTTTTCTATTTTTTAAAAACTGTCTTCTACAAAAACTTGTAAACTCTGCCACTCTATTCATACTCCACTAATCCCATGTAAGCAGAGCAAGTGTGATGTCTCAAAAGTTTGAGAATTGCTGTTCTAAATAAGTAGAAGCATGTTGTGCTCATCCTCTAAGTGGTTTATTAGCAATTTAAGGACTACCCCCCCCCCCCACCTCACTCACCAAAACAGGTAACAGAACTAGCCCCACTGAGGTCCCTGCTGGAATGTCTCAAGGACCCACTACTTCGCCTTGATCTGCCCATACCTCGCCTGTGTGACTTCAGCCAGCAGATTTGTGATGGCATGAGTTACCTTGAGACCAAGAGGCTCGTCCACAGAGACCTGGCAGCCCGGAACATTCTAGTGTTTAGCAAGAGTCAGGTACGGAATCCTGTTTGTTGTGTTTCATGGTGCCTGGTGCGAATACAGCTACTAGGGCTGTCTGCTGTTTCCCCATTAATCTCCACATTATTTTTTTCAGACTGAAATTAGCTGTACATGTCAATTTTCATACTGTCATGCCTAAAAAAAGCAACACATTTTTATCTACCACTGTTGGTCATTTGGATAAGTAATTTTAGTGAGTCAATAATACTGACTATTAGATTGGTCTCAATATCCATTCAATCACTAGACTTTCAGGAAAGTATATTTCAATAAAATAAATGAGGATATTGTATAACAAGAGAAAATCCGTTATATATTGTTAAAGAAAATGAATAGCCTTTTAAAAAAAAAATTTTTTTTAAATTGATATTATTTTTTTTGGTCTTATGTTCGTGACAGAAATATAAGTCCCTGTGCCTCACACCAGCCACTGTGGTAGAGATGACCATACTGTCAAAGACAGCTTTTAGAACTTGCTAACTTGAGAAGATTTGATCAAACAGTTATGGCTGCCTTGACAAATGTTTGATTTCTCTTTTCTTCCCACCAGGTGAAGATCAGTGACCTCGGTCTTTCACGAATTCTGGGAGCTGGCCAGGATTATTACCAGAGCAAGTTTAGTGTCAATCTCAAATTGCCCATTGCGTGGTCAGTTAACATTTTTTTTTTATTTTAAAAAAAAATTTTTTTTTACTCTTAAGTTTGCCATTCTAAAAAAAGTTATTGAAATAATTTTATTTAAAACATTTTTTTTCCCCAGTGGTTAAATTCGGTTTATTTCTGTTTTGTTTTTGTAAAAAATTAGCTACTTCAGTTGTTTGTAATTAAATTTAAATGTTAAACAAATGAATGTAAAGAAGTTAAGGTGATGGAGCAGTGGACAATTTGAACATTTCTGCTTATTTTTTGTTGCCCCCCCTAAGTAATTGAGTTATGAGGACCTTTTGTTATTTGTTCCAGGTGTGCACCCGAGTCTATCAACTTCCTCAAGTTCACTTCTGCCTCCGACATGTGGTCGTTTGGTGTCCTCCTGTGGGAGATGTTTACTTACGGCTTTCAGCCATGGGCTGGCCTGAACGGACAACAGGTTGTTATTTGTCTGACGACATATTTTTAAAATGGTGTTGTCAATGAATTTTTAGATGAAAGCGTGCCGTCGTTGAAAGAAAGCTTACACTGTCAGTGCCTGATTTTTGTTATGCTTCCCTTCTGTCAGATCCTGGAGGCCATAGATGAACCCAACTGTCAGTACCTGGAGCAGCCCGACCTCTGCACCAATGAAATGTATAACCTGATGAAAGAATGCTGGCAGCATGACCCGGACGCCAGGCCAAGCTTTGCCTCACTGTTACTACGCCTTCCGCAGGTAATCATCACTCATTCATTGACGGCAGGTTAGAACATTGAATTATGTTAAAATAAGTATAATTTGTGAGGAATAGATTCTCGGCAAACTTTGAAGTTCACAAAACTTTTGATTGGCAGTAATGCCATGCCTAAAATAATAGTGTCATTAATTTTAATTTTATTTTTGTGTAATCCGCCTCGGACCCGTGTAACTCACCAAGTTCTACCTTTGTATCATTAGCTTCGTCCCACGCAAGTGAAGGCATTGAAAGACACCACCAATCCAGCTCAAGGGTACATGAGCCTTAAGTCTGGAGACATCATTGTGGTAATAGACAAAAGGTGAATACACTTTGATGCACTGTTTTCTGTTGAATTCCTTACGCTATTGTAGCTGCTGTTTACAACTGCTGACATTTCTTTTTTTATTAATTTTTTTTTTTCCCGTGATTTTTGTAATAATCTACAACCTTATCATTTCTTTTTCAATGTTCCTTTGAAATGTTGGTGAAGTAGGATGCAGCTGTTGGCTTTTAAACAAGTTTTTGCAATGACAAAGTTTTTTTTCCACCTTTTTTCTCAAATTAAATCACTATTATTTTTAAATGTTCTCAAACATTGACCAGTGAACACATTGAACTCACAATAAACTCTTGTTCTCTGAACAGCCCTCCCAACACCTTCCCTCCCGGACTTGTGTGGAGAGGCGTATTGTCCAATGGGAAATCGGGACTTTTTGACCCAACAAATGCTGTTCCTTTCATTGAACCAAAAATTAGTCCGGTGGCAGCCAAGACCATATCGCTGGCCAGGAAAGGTCAGCACCATATCTGTACAATATCACTTCAACATTTGTTGTTTGTCTTGCCTTTCTTAACTCATTCCTTCCTGCAATGCTACTTCTGTACTTAATTTATTTGCCTGAGAAAGGGAAGTAACTCCGTTTTGCAATTGATTTACATTTGTAAAATATTTATTTAAGCTGCTAAATATTATTTAATGTTAATGAATTACGAACAAATGAATAAGGTTTAATAAAAAAAATATAACATTAGCGGGGAAAAAATAACAAACAATGACCAAAAAAATCAATTTTAAGCACCTCGGACGAACACATGCTACATATAGACGCACCATATTAAAGCACACATAGTTTTAAAGTGAAACAAGATTAAAACTTCCAGTTTTTAAATTAAAATCATGCTGAACCACGCCATCGCTGGAAATCTCGAGGGATGCGAGATGTCATTGCTATTTTTAAATAGAAATGAGAGAGGTGTGTCGCTTTGCGCCGAAACCCCAGAAGGAGACATTTAGTCGCAAACATTGGGAATGAGTTAATTTTTAATTTTAAAAAAAAGGGAAAAAAAATAGCTGCACTTTGAGAGAGAACTCAGCCTTAAATAAATTGGGATTAGAGACCGACCGAAAGTGATTTTCTGATTTCGGCCGAAGCCGAAAATAGGCCGAAAGTTTAAAATGACTTTCCGCCGAAACCGAAAAAAGGCCGAAAGTTTAAAAATGACTTTCGGCCGAAACCGAA
>CAXITT010000230.1:173519-217785 GCA_964033795.1 Lymnaea stagnalis | reverse complement strand
GGGGGTGGGGGGGGGGGGGGGGGGGGTATCATGCACCCCAAATTTCCTAGCTGCCTAATCTCATTGGATCCAAGGATCAGATCAGCCCCAGACTAACTAAGAGCTTATGTCTCTTGAATTGTCTTTTGTATACGTTCCTCTCTTCAGAGGGCACTTATTGTGGGTAATGGGTCAACTAGATACAAACTCTCTTCCAACCAGTAACTGGATTTACAGTGAAGCTTATTTGAGAGATTTGGAGTTTTGGCGATTATTTGTAGTTGATGTTCCCAGTACCCCTAGCTGTGACCAGCGGTACCCTCTTAGCCCAGGCACTAAGTTCAAACAGATTATTTCTTGAACTGGAAATCAGTTAATGACAGGTCCAGCAGATGTTGCTTTTAGTCCTGTGCCAGTAAGTGCATGTCTCACACCCCCACCCCCCTCCACCTTTGTCCACAGCCTGAGCCCTGACTGCCATACATGTATCTCTACAGCCTCTAGCATCCACTAATCCCCATCCTTCTCGGAATGTGCTTGGTTTCCAGCATGGTCATCATCCATAGGGAGATAATCAATCAGTTGAACAAAGTCTTTCAAAGCAGATTCTTTGTCAGTGTCCCCTGGCATGAAGTTTTTAGGTTGTTTTTTTTCTTTTGTTTTTTTTTAAACTGTGTGTTGAATGATTGCTTCCTTATTGCTGGTCATGCCTTGGCCATATTGAGTGGAAGTCAAGGTGACCAGCCCTGCTCAGTGCCACATGGGTAGTAGTGAGCTCTCTCAGTGAAACTCGCATTTCTGGAATTCTCTTTAACCAGTGTGTTGATGGCCGGCTTATTCTAGATCTAACAGTAGAACTCACTAGGTCGTAGCGACCTTTAGAGCTTCTGTTGTCTCCTTTTGGCAGGCTCTCTCAAACTTGCCATTTTCCAGTCTGCTGTCTGGGAATTGCTGCAATCCATGAGATATCCTTAACCTGGGGCCCAGTGTCGTTTTCTTCATTTAACTAAAGTATGTTTAAGACAATGCCCATAATCTTTCAAACAAATGGTAAAACTCCCCTACATCAATCCCCATGTTAAGTCATCAGCCCTTCTTTCTGTGTAAGATTCTTAGCCCTAGCTGTTGTTTTGATTTTTTTGGCAGTGTTCAGTTTTTTTTTTTTTTGTTTTTGTTTTGTTTTGTTTTTTTTTGTTGTTTTTTTTTTTTTTTTTTTTGTGACTATGTTGTGCTTTCTTGACTTGTGACTAGGCTGGGTTATTTAGATCACCGATCAGCTTTCTGTATGATGTGCTTTGACCTAGTCACACATTTGATATTTATTGTTTGTACACACCATTCACAATATGTAGTCTGTGTAAATGTGTGTTAGCACACATCCCTCATGTATCTGCTATAAGCTAAGAGATTTATTTATTTATTTTTTACAACCTAGATACACTTTGCAAGTTGGAACATAGATGCCATGTGAAGTACAGATATTGCACACAGCTACACAAGTTTATATGCACACTTCTCCTGTATCACTGTCACAATTTCTTTGAATTTAATTCTGTGATTTGTATTGTAACTGTATCGCTTGTGTGCTGGAGGGAAATAGGTGACATCCCAAACATTTTAGTTTGACATCCATTTCATTTGGTTACCAGAAATTTGTTTGAAGGAAATTTCGACGGAAGTTTGATCGAACTGAAATTTGATTGAATTTTATTTTTAGTTCACAGGATCAAATTTTGCGTCAAACTTCTTTTTGAAGGCACTATACTATATAGTAAAACAAAATAATGCATTCGTGTGAACTGGAAAATAAAATTCGATCAAATTCTCCATCTACCAAATTTCTTTCAAACAAATTTCTGGATACGATTTCAATTATCAATTTATGAAAATCACTATTTGTTTCAAAATGGAAGTTCAGGCCATGCATACAATTATGTATGTTTATTCAGGCTTTTCTTTTATTGGTCAAAAGTTTTTAAAATCAAAGATGCAGTCAATCTTGAAAAACTACTACATGTCTTTCAAATTAAATAAAGCTTTATTTAAAGAATCAATGTGTTATGAAATTTAGACAAACACATTTCTAACATCAGCTGGTGTCTCCTCCGTGTATTGTCTGTTATTTTTTTTTTTTTTAAAATTGGCCACCCTCTCTACGACCAGCCTTGTACTTGTAGGTGTTGATCATTTGCTAACTTCGGGACAACCAGCGGTCCTTGGCTATCTCTGCGGTCCTTGGCTATCTCAGCGGTCCTTGGCTATCTCTGCGTGTTAGTTGGCTCCCTCACACCTTTTTTAGCTTCCCCCCCCCCCATGTATGCCGTTATCCCCCCTATTATATTGTGACACATTTAATGTTGTCCTGGTGATAAGGAACATTTCATTCATTTGTTGTTTTGAAAGTTGTTTGTTGCCTCCCTCTCACCCCTTCACACCCTCATTCTCTTCCTGTTCCATCTCTTACCCAACATAAACTCTAGTTATAGGGAGAGCAGGCAGGTAAGTCTTAAGAGGCGTTAATTCAGAAGGCTGTTCTGTTGAATCTGCTTTGAAGTGCTCACCATATTTTGTGATATGGCTCACCATATCTTGTGATATGGCTCACCATATCTTGTGATATGGCCAAATTTTTGAAGAGGGGTAAAAGCAAACACTTGTCATTTTTTTTTGCTTCAGATGTAAGTTTTTTGAATGGAGCAATGATCATGCTGGATCAGTTGTGCTACTGACTGGGGTAGACCTTTAACCACGTAGCCATGCTGGATCAGTGTGCTACTACTGATTGGGGTAGACCTTTAACCACGTAGCCATGCTGGATCAGTGTGCTACTACTGGCTGGGGTAGACCTTAAACCAAGTGGCCATGCTGTGTTATGCATTAACTGGAATATTTGACTTGTTTTCAGAAATCACCTGGTCTTTGCAATGATCTTTTATTTTTCCCTCAAGTCAGGGCTGCAGAGTTGGAATGGGTGTCAGGTGAACATTGATGACGAACATTGTCACAGAAATCTATGTTTCTAGAAAGTTTGTCTGTAGTAAATGAGTGATGAAGAAATGAATCTACCCACAGCCTGAAAAAACTCTACAGCCCTGCTTTAACTTTTTATGTAGCTGTGGTTTTGAGTATTACTTTACTAGGTTATAGGTCATTAGATGCCAGGTTAAAGGTATCTCTCGTGTGTAGTAAGAGGCCAACTGAAAAAGTTCAGCACTTTGACTAAATTCTATTTCATGCCTTAAAATTCAAATCGTTTTTTTTTTTTAGACAATCACTTTGTCGGGCTTGCCACATTGAGACTAATTGATCGTGAGAGTTAAGCTTTACAGTGTTAAACTGTGTAAAATGGAAATGTTAAACACTAGAATGAGCATTTCCTTTCTGCTCCTAGAAGATGGGGGGGGTGTTGTGTTATTTAAAAATTAATATTTGAAAATGCTTTTGAATTGTATAATTATTTTTAGATATCCTCAGTCATAATCATGTCAGTAGTTGCAACCATGTCATTATGGGCTGTTATGATGATTATGGCATGACCATTTCTGTCAGTATGCCAATACATGTGTTGAATGGTGGTGGTGGTGGTAATGTTGAACTCAGCCCAGTGACATCACCTTATAGCCAGTTGCAAGATGTCACTGGTGAAAAATGTATGTCTCATGCTTGTACAAACCCAAACATACCAATGCCTGCTATTTTGTTTAAACTGCTCTCTGCTATGCTCAATCAGTTTTCAATGCTATTTCAGGCAGAAGAATTGCCAAGAGATAGAAACCCTGCTCACCTTATTTCATAATCAGGTCAGTGCCAAACACTTGTTGAATTCACTCTGTCAGTTACATGTTTTGGTCAACACACCATTACATGTTTACGTTTTGATTAAATTTTGCAATCAGATATTCAGGAAAGCCAATTTTTTGCCATCCCAATATTAACTACACATTTAATTTTGTTATAGCATCTTTAAATCTAATTTGTGCATTCTTTTAATTTTTAAAAATATGTTTGTAAAATTTGATGGGTTTTTTTTATAAAGACTTAATCACTACTAAAAAATCTGACATGTTTGTAGCATCAAACTTTGTTGTCCATCTATCCATCTAAGTTGATGAAAAAAAAGTTACCGGGGGGTGGGTTGGGGGGGGGGGGGGTCATTAGTGATGGGGAATTAAGAAAAAGGTGACTTTAAACAACAGCAGCCCTAACCCTTCCACTAACAACAACAATTTTGTCCTAACTAATATTTTGGGATGAAGGGGTTGGCGCAAGGCATTTTGGAAATTAGACTGATCAGTGGTCGGCAAGCCACCAGGGTTATAAAACAATGCAGTAGTTACATGTCACATTTTACTTTTATGCCCTGATAAATAGCTAAATCACTGTCACCGGGATTTTGTAAGTATTCGTTGTGGTTTTTTGTCGTTTTTTTTAATTTCTCTTTTTTTGATATATTTTACAGATTAAAGTTTTCATGCTAAAAAGTAGAAAATAAACCAAGATTGAATTTTTTTAAATGTAATATTTGGTTTCAAAGATGAGTTTAAAGGCACTAATTTAAAATGCATTGTGCGAAGAAAATTTTTTTAAAATTAATAAAAATAAAACATTTTTAAATTTCTTCTACATTTAATTTGAATCCTTTGGCTTCATAGAATGCCTTACTACCCTTTGTATTTTTTTTTATTTGTTAATTTTATATTCATTTCTGACAGAAGTGAAATTTTTACAATTGTTAACCCAATTTTCAGATAACTGTAGAGGAGTGTATGACAGCCCTTGAGACCACCCACTGGGATGTAAACAAAGCCAGCAAATATCTCCAGCTCAAAAAACTTTTATCTCTGGGCGTGGCGGATGTGCACAGATGCAAGGAGGCCCTGGCCACATGCGGCTGGGACCTGCAGAGGGCAGCAGACAGTCTCCTAGAATCTTCTAGAACATCCACCTTGCGGACATCTTCAAGGCCGGGGTTAGTGACTGCAGCTCCTGATACTAGTCCAGAAATAGATGTTCGGAGATGAGTTTTAATAGATACATATATACATTTTTATGGGGGGGGGGAATTTTTACAACTTATAGTTGTTTGATAAGAAATACTCAATAAAATATTTTCAATAGTTGTGATACAACTGCTTAAAGGAAAGTCCAGCCTATCAACGCGCTGTGGATTCATCAATAGTGTACAAAACTAAATCCAGATTTTTTTTTTTTAGTTTCATTTTATAAAATGTTTTAATACTTTCTATCCACACGTCGCAATGAGTTTTACAAAAAAATAAACTGCTATGTCATTTTACCCCAAAACGCTGAAACGTAAGGTTATAAGTCGGCAAACTGAATAACTATGTCAAGATATTGTTTTCATGGCATTAATTTAAATGCAGGAATCTGTGTGACTACAGCTAGCATTATTATAACCCATGAATTATCTGGAAATACATCTAAAGCAGTGGTTCTCAACCTTTCTAATGTCATGACCCTATAATACAGTTCCACATGTTGTGGCAACCCCCAACCACAAAGTTATTTTCCTTGATACTTTGTAACTGTTGAATATATCAGTTTTCAGATGGTATTAGGCGACCCCTGTGAAAGGGTAGTGCGACCCCCAAAGGGGTGGCGACCTATAGGTTGAGAACCGCTGACCTAAAGGCTATTATAAAATTCAAACGCTCAAACTTTTATAATAATCTGACATTTTTTTACATTTAAAACTTGTACTTGATCCATTTAGGAAGGAACCAAGATAGTTTTAATGCTTTTCACAGTGAAGGGGAGAGTATTCATGAATTTTTCTCAAATTACATGTATGCCGTTTTGCATCATGTGGATCGAAAGGTTAAAATCTGTGGATGGGGTGCCGTTGGATATGGTGTAGATATAAAGTGCAAATGGGAATTATTATTGGGAGCCACTGATGTGGCAGCATTAGTTAGTTTGTCCAAAACACTGAATTTCTAGATTTGTTATTGTTGTTAGGCTAATGAGGACCATTATCAGAAAGCATTCTCAAGTAATTTTTTGGGGTTTTTTTTTTAAGGATTATTGCTCAACCAAGTGAACTAACATCTAGAATGATTTTTTTCTGTTTTTTAACATGGAGTGCTCAGTGGCAAATAAGGTAATCAAATGTGCTACAATTAATAAATAAAAGGTGGGTTTACGGAGTCTATTCACAAGATTGTTGTGCAATAGGAAAGGGTCTCACTGACCAATCATCAAACCATTGTTCAATTTGTCATGTAATTCCTTGTAAAATATGTACAGATTTGTAAATCTTTCTTTTTTTTTTTTTTTTTTTTAAATTAAAAAAAATTTTTTTATTTTTTTTTTTTTTTTTTTTTTTTTTTTAAATTAAAGAAACATAATCATAGACAGTTAATATAGAAGTGTGCGTTGTTGTTGTTTTTCAATTTGACATGCACAATTTGTCATAACAAACACATGCCCTCGCTATGGTTGTCCTCCATTTTACTAAATACCACAAGGGCTCATTCAATGCAACATTTCAGGCTCAACATTTTGATTTTCTGCTCACCATGAAATAACCCAAGACTGAAGATTTGTTTGAAAACTGAAAACAATTCCAAACCATTTGTCTGTACACCTTCAATAAATAAGTACCTTAATAATATTTTTCAACACACCTTGACTTCATTGTCCAGTTTGAAATGATATCAATGAATTCTTAACAATTTTATTTATTGGTTTTCAAAACTGAGTATTTTGTTTTTTTATTTCCTACCTAAATTAGGTTTTATCTGAAAGGATTACAGGAAAACTTAATATCATTAGCATCATGTACAAACATATTTTACAATTCCAATATTCCAGCCACCTCACAAAAATGTACATAACATGGGTGTGTGTGGGGGGGGGGGGGGTGGTGGTTGGTCCGTGGCAGTACTGATTTATTTATGTATTTATTTTGTTTCAAATCTCCTTTCTCTCCCCCTGGCTTGACAATAGGTGACAGGCTCCCAGCTAGTTTATGTATTTTTTTAACCATGTCAACTGGTTGTCTGTCTGACATAAATCTTCTTCTTTTTTTTTTCACCTTATAAATGTTCCAGACCTGTTTACTCTTACGATTTTGGCATACAATGTACGATTTTGAGGGTAAACATTAAATAAAATGTATGTTTATTTTTACTATAAATATAAGGTACTGAACAATAATGTGATGACATTGTACGATTTTAGGAATAGAGAGTAAACAGGTCTGATGTTCTATTTAAATAACTCTAGAAAAAAATTTGATGAACTTGGTGCCAAATTGTATTAAAATGTTCTTTAACTTCTAGATGAGGAATAGTTGGTGTTCATTTTATTTGGCTTATCAAACATTGAAGTGTCTAATTTCAAAAGAAATCACCCGTCTTTTCATTTACCTGGTTGCCTGTGAGCTGTTATGTGATTGTGGAACAAAGACTGTATGACATTCACTTAGACTCCATAGAAGCTGGATGGTTTTTGAAAGACATGTTATTTTTTGGGGGAATGCCTTGATCATACAACTCACCCAAGCATGTATTCAAGTATGAATATACTGAAACAAATATGTGGAAAATTAGGTATTAAATTTGTGTAATTCTTCACCTGTGCATAATAGTAATATAACTGGATGGTTGTATCTCATCCAGACATGGTGAAGAAACAAAAGGATAACAAATTTCATAGAGTTTATTTACTATAGAAAAACTAGTTCAGAAAAAAAAAAAAAACTCATTTAGAGCTTCATGTAAGCTTTTTCTTGTTTTTCTGTTGATTAATTTTACATTTATTCAAGTAACTTCTAGTGCTGCTAAAGTACAACCTTTATTGAAGTCAAAGTTTACCTGTACTGTCAAATGACCCAAAAAAAAAAAAAAAACAATTTTGTCTGTGTGTGTGTTCAACCAAGCAGTTCTTTTTATTTATTTTCTTGTTGCCATTGTTTATACTTGATTATGATTGGATACTACAACGCTGCCATACTTGTTGTACATTTCTTATGTGTAATAATGGTCTTACCATAACCCGTGTAGTTTCTGTGTGTACAGAACATAAAGGCGCATGTTCCAGTACATGGTACACAACATCACGCACCCTCTGCCTCCCTATAATGGTCTAGACCACTGACATGGAGGAGGTCAGGGAAGTGATAGCGCTGAAAAGTTAGTTGCCATTCAATAATGACGTTATCAATGTCAAAGTAACCTTCTCAGGTGGCAGAAACACTACCCCTGTCAAAGTCAGAATTTCAAATCTCAGTTTGACAATTTTGCTTGGGCTAGACTGCAACTGCATTGATTTTTTGCCAGTCGTAAGTAACCAGTGTATCAAGGGGAATAAACCCCACCCCCTGTTAAAGTATTTTCAGAGTCTTCCTTATTCTGGTAGTGCTGTATGGGCCACCAGCCACTGAGCTATCTGGTAGTGCTGTGTGGGCCACTGAGCTGATTTCTGGTAGTGCTGTATGGGCCACCAGCCACTGAGCTGATGTCTGGTAGTGCTGTATGGGCCACCAGACACTGAGCTGATGTCTGGTAGTGCTGTATGGGCCACCAGCCACTGAGCTGATGTCTGGTAGTGCTGTATGGGCCACCAGCCACTGAGCTATTGGGTAGTGCTGCTGTATGGGCCACCAGACACTGAGCTGATGTCTGTTAGTGCTGTATGGGCCACCAGCCACTGAGCTGATGTCTGGTAGTGCTGTATGGGCCACCAGACACCGAGCTGATGTCTGGTAGTGCTGTATGGGCCTGCGGTCTTGTAAGTGCTGTGTTGTATTTTTTTCTTCATTTGGTGCTAGCTGTGCATATTTTTGTACATTCGTTTGACATTTACTGCTTCCATTTACTGGATATTGTACCACTTTTTATGTTTTAATACCGTCGGATGACAGCCCCCTGTCATGGCTGGCCACCTGGTGACATGACATCTCTAAAAAATATGTTACTGGGGCTGGATTTATCATGTGGATGGCTGGATTTATCATGTGAATGACTTGACCATCAATGTTGTCATGTAGTTGATAATCTTTGGTTGTTTTTTTTTTTTTTTTTTTTTTTTTTTTTTTTTTTTTTTTTTTTTTTTTTTTTTTTTTTTTTTTTTTTTTTTTTTTTTTTTTTTTTTTTAATATTTTCATTAGTCACATAGTTGTACAATTAAAAAAAAACACCAAGCCACTGGTTGAAATAGTAATCAAGAAATGTCATGCTATTGATTTGATTCTAAAAAGTTGCTAACCCAAGTTTTGTGTATGTGTGCAATGTCAGCCCCACTATGTTCACAGTTAAGATACTAAAGTTGAGGTAACCTTCAATGAATTTATGCATTAAAAGATGCTGTATTAAATATTAAGATATCAGCCCAATTTCTCTAAGTTGTTTTATTATTTTTTTTTTAAATACCGGTATCATAAATAAAAAAATTTAAAAAATTACAATATTTTTTTTATGAACATGGCAAAATAAAACTAAATAATAAATGTTCAGTAGTTCAGAGTTCAGTGCAAATTACTTTTTTTTTGTTCTGATTAGTAGGTATAGCAATAGTTGACAAACCACTTGAAATATGTAAGACTGAACAAAAACTTCAAAGTGTACTCACTGACAAGGTCTATCTGTGTAGTCAAGTGCAGGGGGTATAACTTATTATTTCAACGGAGTGCAAGGGACATAACTCATTATATCATTCATATAAATTATTTATATTATATACAATTTACAATGCCTGCCTTCAAGGAAAAAAAAAATTTTTAAAGAACCTACTTATAGTTATAGTAACTAATAGACCAGTTATCAGAGGGGAAAGTTTGCAAGGTGATACCTATGACAACGGGTGTCAATGTCAACAATACCGGTACTAAAAATCTTACCAACAAATGTGGCACACAAAAAAAAATTGTGTCATTCATATCACTGGATGGAATAATCTGACACCAAATGAGGAGGAACAAAGGGGCTAAGGCGCACCAAGCTCATTTTTCAGGGAAGTGACTTTCATGCTACAAACTTAAAACTATCAAGGACATGGGCCAAGACATTGTGTTCCAGTGCATAATAGATGCTAACATTGCATTTTTTTTTGCTGGCATCCGTCTTTCACAATGCGGACGATGGTGTAGACAAAGTCTTCAAAGGCCTGGGATCATTCTTTTTAGGATTACAAGCCGGGTTCCCTGCTTAGCAAATCGCCTCTCTCCACGCCGCAGGAAAATCCAAGAGAACATCATGTGGATGATGCAGCTTAGCACAAGTGGCGTGGCATTTTACATTGAACAAAAAAACTACAGGAAATTTTATAAGCCTTTAAGAATTTTAACATTAATTAAAGTTACAACATTTATGATCCGGAGACGCAGGAGGTAGAGTCTGAGTAAGACTGGGCCGCATCAAGTATTCCACACAAAAGCGATGACAAAGTCAATAAAGAGCAACTGTTACAATCTGCTCAAACTTTGTTAGTTACAAATTAAAACATTAAGGGTTCTCGAGAAGTAGGCTTCACTGACTTCCTCCTACTCCTTGTTGTCAGAGACCTGGCAGCGCTTCTTCTTATACAACTGGGTAACATTTGGCTTGAGTGAGGAAGCAACTGAGACCCTCAGTATAGCTTGAAGATGCTCTTCAGGAAGTTAGACCCTGAACTTTGACTTGATCCGCTTGAACAACCTGGAAATCTCAGTAAACGTTGGAGGGTGATTCTCTAATAAAGATTGTCTGTTTTTCCATTCACCTCCCTGAACTTAGCCTTGTGTTCAGAATTGGAATGAGGATCAATCAGCTCAATATGAAGAGTAAACAAACAAACAAAAAATTTTCAGGAAACGGGGGTAAAAATTTGAAGTTTTTCTCTGTGTGTTTTAAAGTCTAAAAACCTGTGATCAAAATCGAAGTTTAGCCAGGTTTTTTTCAAAAAAAGCTATAAAATAAAAAATTTTAGTTCGATTTAAAAAAAAAAAAAAAAAAAAGAAGATTTGTACCATTATAATCCACGTCCAAGTCCTTAAAAACATCATAAAATCACAATTCGACCAGTCGGTGAGATTCGACTGAAACCGTCGCGGGGGGTTCCATTATAGGTATGAGAATAGGTCAAACGCGCGGGCCGCATTAATACTGAACTTTGCTGTTAGGTTCGAGCCGCAAAAAATCGTCTAGCGGGCCGCAAATGACCAGCGGGCCGCGAGTTTGAGACCCCTGCACTAAGGCAATGTTGTCAAGGGGAACAGGAGGACTGCACCTCTGACCCGTGCCGTCAAAATTTTTAGCTTCCGAATGCAATCCCGGTCCATGCCAGATATAATGGTTGGTAAACATAATTGAAAGCTGAAGAGCGTAGGGGCATATGGGTTAAAGTACTTTTTTAAAATAGAGGTGTTTTTTTTTACAAACATAAAACTGCCATTTTGAAAGAAAGAAAAAAATAATTTCTTAACATATCTTATCATATAAACTATACAACTAATAGATTTGAATTGAATCCAAATGATTACTCAAAATGCAAATTCTTTTATATATTGCGGACCAATGGAGTTTCACAGAACTATGGAAAGTTAGCTATTAACGACCTTCGCTTTTTGCTTTCTCGGAAAAACTTAATGATAGCTTTGATTGTACGACTGGCATTACGAACTTGAAAAACTGAATTCAAATTACTAACCATCAGATTGAGCCAACGACATTTGTTCTGTTCCTTTATATATCAGCTGTTACATCGTTTAATATTGAGAATCCCATAGAATTGTTTACTGGTGTATTAATTGTTTCTTTATTTCACTTCTTCACATATCTCTATCGGTTGATTTCGGATCCTTTGCTAAGTATAATGAGCATTACCAGCGGACGTGTGTCTCTAGGTCTTTGTCGCCATCGTCCACTCTAAAATGAAATAGATCATGAACATTTTCACTGTCCTTATTTCTACCACGAAGTGCGATGTCGTGTGTTGTGCAGAAAATGATTGTGGAGAATACTGGCAAAGGCTTATTTCGAGTTTATTAAAATATTATTAGAACTGCACTTGTCTATCTGACTTAGGATATGTCAGTCCTTATTCCTAATGATGCTCAAGAATGATTTTGCATCCCGTTGAGTACGTTTGTGCCACTCACGTTCCATAGGATTACGAGCACCTCCAGAAAGTCATTGTACTTAGCGACAGGTGGTGCTATAAATGCGCCTTGGTACCCGCGATGAATGTGTTGCCGGAAAACAATACAAACTATACATACTGGATCTTTAAGATGACAAGTATAGGCAAGCCACGGAGAAAACAGGTCAAGCCAGGCATGTAGAAGGCGTTTTTTTTTTTTTTTTTTTTATTGTTTTTTGNTTTAGTTGTTTTTTGGAAGATCTATCCTTACTGAAATTGTTACTATATATTATAACTATATATTGTTCGTTATGGGTGTAAGTTAAAAGATATTTTAAATCAACTGGCTGTTGTGATGTTGACTGAAGATATCGACCCAAATCAAAATCATTGATGGGTATAACCAGTGGCGTAGCTAGGGTTGGTGTTCTCCCGGTGCGGTAAACTCATGGTGTGCCCCCCCCCCCCTTTTTTCACCCCAACTTCCAAGAGGGATTTATTTGTTAAAATAATTTCACATTATAACAATGACAAAAACAAAAACTAACTAATTGAAGGTCAGGAGGTAAATGTATTTAATAACTGTAACAACGTTAAGTTATAGTTATTTTACATTAAATTTACTTCATTTAAAATGTTCCTTTCTTGGCCTTCACAGCTGCAAACCTGTCAATCACTTGATCAAAATCAATGTCATTCACTGTATCGCTTTCAAATGATAGCAGAGCCAGATCAGAAAGCCTAGACTGTCCGATGGTGGATCATAAATATTTCTTGATAAGCCTTAATTTTGAAAAGCTCCGCTCTCATGAAGCCACATACACACAGATCGTAAGAAACAATTAAAGGCTTAGCGAGAGTATTGGAAGAGATTCTAGGAACTCCCATTCAGCTTTGAATTTCAACTTCCATTTAAATTTTACTGGGATCCATCAATCTAACTATCCGTAGGTTTATCTTTGACTACGACTAATACCACTATTTCTATCACTTCCGAATGATCGTCCACGAATCTCTAACTCTACTAATCGTGTCTCCAAAAAATGTTCCCTTATATTTCCCCTAACGTGACTGTAAAATAAACTCTACGCGTCCCATGATCACTGAATTGCAACCTCATTTAAGACAGCATTCTCCCGACCAGATCCTTTACCCCCCACGCTTAGCCCATATCTCCAGTGGCGTAGCGAGGGGGGTGCGGGGGTGCGGACCGCACCGGGTGACACCTTTTTAGGGGTGACACCCAATTGAAAAATTGCATAGTTACAGAGCACACTGAGCACTCACAACCGAGATTCATAAAAGTATAACCGATCACACATACATTTTTCACAAGTGTAACCAATCCAAATGCGTGCTTTATTTAAAGTTCAAGGTCGATGCTTTGATAAGTGGTGGAAACTGAGCCCAAAATTACAAAATCATGAGGCATCGGAAGAGCACCTATGTTGCCTTGAAAAGTGGAAAGCATTGGCAGCAGGACTTAGGATACACAAAACAATTGATGCCGAAAGTATTGCTGTGATGGACAGGTAGAAGACAAAGTGGAGGGATATCCTCCACAGGTTGCTGGATATCACATTGCTTCTTGCAAAGCAAAATCTGGCATTTCGTGGCCACAACGAAGTTGAATCTTCACTGAAACTTTCTTGAAATGGTCGAGATGCTATCTAAATATGACTCAGTGATAAAAGAGCACCAAATGAGACTAGAGAGGAGTACATCTACAGAAAAAGCATCCACATCTTAACTTTCACCAGAAACCCAAAATGAATTTATAAATGTCCTAGCAAATCATGTGAAGGAGATTCTTATCATGGATATAAAGGCTGCGAGGTATCTTGGAATTATGTTCGAAAGTACACCTGTAATATCACACAGTGACTAGATATCCAAAGTGATCAGATATGTGAAAATCAACAAGGGGAAAGTTGAAGTTAAGAGGGGGAAAAGCTGATGACCTCAGCCCTGAAATTCTTAAAAATCTAAAATTGTATAGACTAGAAATAATGATGTTCAGAGCTCCAGGTTACGATTATGCTGCCACAATGTCTGGAATCCATGGAGGTGTTGAGGCCATCATGAAAAGAAATATTACAAGAAAGCAATTTTTAATATATGTGTGGGCCATTCACTTAACTTTTTTGGTCAAAACTCTTTTGCAGAAAATGCTTCATGTATTACATTTGTCGGTAATCTTGAAAGAATATTTTCCTTTTTTGCTGCATCCACTCATCGATGGAATGTTCTAATTGAACACACTGTGATGTCGTTGAAAAGACTGTCAACAACGCGTTGGAGTGATCATCATGCTGCTGTTAAAACAGTGAAAGATGAGTTTGATGAATGTGTGGCGGTGATTGAAGCTCTGTGTAATCCTCTTGAAAATTCAGATACAAGAGGTACAGCACAAGGTCTTTTACATGCTGTCTGTGATTTCACATTTATATGCTACCTCTACCTTTGAGCTCATCTACTCGAGGAAGTTAATCTTACACAGCAGTATCTGCAAACTAAAGGCTTACTCTTGTCAAAGTGGTGACAAACCTAGAGGCCTTAAGATTGTTTCTCCACGAGAATGGAATATCGGTAGAGAGAAGATTAAGGTTGAAGAAGAGAATGGTAGGAGAACAATTAATAGATGGTGGACTCTTTTTGCGGGAAGAAAACAGTAGGGGGATCCTGGCTTGTATTGATCGCTTTCATTCTGAAGGCCAGATCAGATCACTAGAGTCCAAGGAAGTAGCAGATATGTTTGGGGCTTTTCGACCCAAGATTTTAGTATCAGCAAGTGAAGAAGAGTTATTGGTGTCCGTTCCAAAATTAACCTCTTTCTATGATGAGTTATTAGAAGATGAATTTTTAAAAGAAATACCAAGGCTTAGAAGTTATCTGAAGGCAGCTGATATTAATTTTCACAAATTCAAGGACTGGTCAGTATTTATTGATGTTTTGAAATTCATAGCTGAATAGGACCTCATAGAATCTCCTCCAATGCTCTCGCTAAGTCTTTAATTTTTTCTTACAATATGTGTGTATGTGGCTTCTTGTGTGCAGAGCTCATCAAAACTACAATAAATATTTATGATCCACCATGGGAAAGTCTAGGCTTTCTGATGCGGCTCTGCTATTAATTGGAAGTGATACAGTGAATGACATTGAGTTTGATCAAGTGATTGACAGGTTTGCAGCTTTGAAGACAATTTTAAATAAAGTAAATTGAATGTAAAAAAAACCTATAACTTAACGTTGTTACAGATTTAAATACATTGACCTCATGACCTTCGATGTATGTATTTTTGTTCTTGTCATTGTTATACTGTGGACTTATTTTAACAAGTAGAAATCCATCATTGAAGTTGGTGAAAAAGGGGGGGGGGTGACACCATGAGTTTACCGCACCGGGTGACACCAGCTCTAGCTACGCCACTGCATATCTCTACCCACTTATTAGCGTCTGTCATGCTGAGAGTTTTTTTTTTTTTGTTGTTTTTTTCTTTCACTGATAATTAATCTAATGCTACCCACGGTCTTCATGAATATTCCCCTTTTACCAGCTACCTAGAATTCTATCACTGATAATTAATCTAATGCTACCCACGGTCTTCATGAATATTCCCCTTTTACCAGCTAACTAGAAAATGCATCACTCGAACTCATTCGTGATATCCATTCCCACACTGTCCACCTGGTGTCTTCCTGCCTCCCAAGTTATCCTGTCTTCCCTGTTGTGCTTTTATAAACTCTGTCGATGTGGGTTAACTACTCCGTCACCTATTGTACTTGAGAACAGTACCTACGCCCATCGTGTCCCCTTCTTAACCCTGGTCATTTGTGACATGTACAAAATAATACTATTTATTTTTATATAAACTATTTTATATTTATATGGACAACGTGCTAATAATGTTTGTTATTTATTTATAGTGGGGGTGGGGGGGTTGTCATGTAACCCACCTCGGCCCATATTGCGGGCGCTTATGTGCATATTCACATTGCTGGAGACGAAGGTTATTTCACAGGAAAATATTAAAATTCGAGGGAAAACGCAAAGGTGGAAATCCGAAGAGAAAAGATGTAGAGCAAAAGAACATGGTTTGTGGAACAGATTCCTGGCCCTGCTGATATATAACTCCAACATTAGTAGCGTGCGCCGGCAATGAGGACTTATATGAGAAATATGAAAGGCTTATAACCAGAGCCGTCTGAAACGGAAATAGTTGGGTATATATAAGTTCGAAAAAAAAATTAGGGGTTTGGTAAAATCTTTTGCAGAGTGCATTCCACACACCCAAAGCCAAGTGGCACTGGCACTTCATTTGTATCTTTTTCATTCTTGTCAACAAATTTGTCTCTTGATTTTGAAAAATAAATAAATAAATGCTAATAGTAGGCTAAGTAGGCATACTAATATCAATGAAACTTTTTCTCAAATTCAAACCTGCCGAGGACAGATTATATCAATGATCAAACAATGTCTAAAAAAAAATAATAATTAACTCACTTAAAATTGTATAATTACCTTAATTGAGAGCTGAAACAAGATTATCTGCCAAATAAACTATTTTTCTTTCCAGGGGCGTAGCTGGAATGTTTGGCACCCAGGGGACAAGTTCATTTTTATTTATGCATATCCTTCCTCCCAGCTCCTATTTTTAAAAAAAATGCACCGGCTCAGCCCTAAATGCTAATGAAATATTTTTTTTAAAAGTTAAAAAGCACGTTAAATTAAGATAAATTATAATTATAAGAAAGTACAATCACAGGTTAACTTTTAGTTTTCTACACAATGCCTGAAAAATCTGGCATATTTTGATATTTGGAAGTTGTTTAAGCAACAACACATCTCATCTGATATTAGGCCTACAATTTGGGAAACTTGTGTGCGTGTTCGAAAAGATAACACACGCAAGTCGCTAGGAAAGAAAGTTGATATGATTCTTAACAGCTGAGGGGAGGCTAATAAAAAAGATATAATGTTCAGGCGGAAGGGTAATAAGTATTTAAATCCTTTGAATATGATTGAACATTTGTGACTTGACTTGGTGGTAGATTTGCGTCTCAAATTAATTTGTTAATCCATAAATGGCATTAATCAGCCTGATAATAACTAAAATAATATAATTTATTTAATAATGTTAAAAAACACATTAATAATTTAAAAACACTTGATGACTTGATTAAACTTCGTCTTCGTAATTCAAACTCTAAAAATTACTTTACATTGTTTCAACAAATGAGCTGATTTGGTTGGTGAATCTGAATATGAAGATATGAATATCACTTTTTGTTGATAGTAATGATAGATACTTGATAGACCTATATTTACATTACATACTTACTTTGGACTACTACATGAAAAACTATTTTAAATAAAAAATAGATCTATGCTAAACGCAATGAAGGTTACTATTCATAAGTAGGCCCTACACTTCCACTCATAGTCTGACATAGACTACTCAGTCACACTGAGTAAACTTGCTGGCTAATACTGGGTAGTCTATTTAGGGCCCTAGGCAGTAGGGCCTACTGGTAGTAGTCAGTAGGGATCTCAAACAAATTCAACTTAAACCCCAAAGAGCCTAATGCAGAACCGTGCGGAAAAACTGGGGGGGGGGGGTGGGCAAAGCAGGCACCAACATCATCTTTATATTGCCTATAAATTATTAGCATATAGAGCAGTGGTTCTTAACCTTTTTGGAGGTACCGAACCCCACTAGTTTCGTATGTGCATTCACCGAACCCTTCTTTTCCTTTAAAATTTTTCTGATTTTTTTTGGACCTGCGCCAAACCCCTGAGACTGACTCACCGAACCCCTGGGGTTCAATCGAATTTAAATCCAAAAAATGTATGTAACTCTTTCGCTGCGGTGCAA
The DNA here is from genome assembly GCA_964033795.1 of Lymnaea stagnalis. Classification (NCBI taxonomy): domain Eukaryota; kingdom Metazoa; phylum Mollusca; class Gastropoda; family Lymnaeidae; genus Lymnaea; species Lymnaea stagnalis. The sequence continues at coordinate 199,849 of CAXITT010000230.1, read as the reverse complement.
TGCACAGTCCGTTAATCCACCATGCTAAATAGCACAAACTAACACTCTGTGCGTTGTTTCAATATTGTGTTATTTCTCTGTTAAACTTTTTAAGAGCTATGTATTAATTAGACTTTTAAATAGAAGAGTGGTTTTTCATTGTTTATGAGAGAAACCAAGGTTTATTTTTGGTCATTTTAAGCATTATTTTATTAATATTCTTTAATTTTTTTTCTATATCAATACTGTTGCTATAGTTACCTTAGGCACTAGTGGGGTAAATTTCCAAGACGATTTGGAAATGTTTTATACTATTTCTTTTGTTGATGAAGTTGATTTAGATTTAGATTCATCGCATGATTCCGATTGTAATAGTTTTAGATGATTTGAGTTATAGCAGTGAAGATAATGTATTCTACATCAGGCGTGCACAACTCAAAATGTAAGGTGGACCACAATACTTTATGAAAAACTTGTGCGGGCCAAAAGAAAATACGGCGAGCTATTAAGAATAAATAATAATAAAAATATTTTGTTGCTTTGTGGGCCGCAAAGTGGGTACTGGCGGGTACTGGTGTTGTGCAGGCCTGGTAGGCCTATACATCAAAGGGTTTGGGGAAAAAATGGTTTTACATATCATGTTTTCACATTTTAAGTTTAGTTTCTGTTACTTATTTTAGTTAAGCTGAAGAAATAAGTTGTCAAACTTATAGTCCATTCATATATCTTTCATTTGATTCCAAATTTAGACTTATAAACTAAAAAAAAATAACTTTTATTAAACCCAACCTCTCACTCTTTTTTGCGCTTTGAAAAGCACTTTTTCATTAAAAAAATTCTGCAGCGAAAGAGTTAAAATATATGGTACAAAAAATGAAAAAAAAAAAAATTTTAAGATAATAATCTGCTTTAGATTTAAAAAAATTAAATTTATATTTAAAAAATTGATGTAAGTACTATTAATGATTTTAATGTTAAATCTTTATAAACAAATTTATAAAAAAAAAAAAAAAAAGAAAAAAAATCAATTACCATTTTTTAAATCCTACTCCAATCATGTAATCCTATTTAAATTGTTAATTTACTAGTCTGCTCTACAGAGTCTTTTTTTCTTTATATTGAGGATATGAATTTTCAGATTTTGCCCCGAGAACCACTTTTCCTCGGCACAGGTCTGACCACATGAAGATATTTGTAGTTGGGGGCCATCCATAAATGATGTCACACATCTAGGTTGGGAGGATATCATGAATTTGTGACAATGTATTAGTAATTAGGGGCCGGGACCATCCATGATAAATGATTTCACACTATATTTGCAGGTTCCACTCCACCTCTGTTCTCACAAAAAGTTTGGCTCCCAAAACACCACAAACCTCTAGTCCGTCCTGTTACGCCCCCCCCCCCCCCCCGAAAAAAATACTAATTTCAAAATTTACAGTTACTGATCTGCTTCAACTAATTTTTTCAAATCACTTTTAATGTAATTGTAGAGTGCATTTAACGCTGCTCTGCAATCTGATTACCCGGTCCAATCAATATTATTAACATATTTCCTAGAGCAGTGGTCGGCAAATTGCGGCTCTTTAGCGACCTGGTTTGGCTCTGCCAGTTGGCCAAAAATGGGTTTTGACTATAAAAAATATGGTTCTTGACAGGTTCTTGAAAAAAAATTTGGTTCTCAAAATTTTTTTAATCGCCCTGCCGCTGATTTTGGACTCTTTTAACTAATGAGTTAGCCGACCACTGCCCTAGGGCATTTACTGAGATCATTGTTCCAGAAAAACTGTTTTTCATTCCACCCAACTTACTGTAACCCTAATGCTCAGACAAGCGGCAAAAGAAGTGGGACAGAGAGGGCTCCACATTATTCTTTTTTCTTTATATTGAGGGGCGGCATTTTCGGCCTGCCTCTGACTCGGGGAGCACTAAAAAATAGTTTCTTTAGTAGCATATTGTTTACACTACCATAGTTATTTTATGGGGTCGGCTGAAGAGCAGGTTTTACACTTTCTATGCTTTCCCCAGCCAAAACTAGAAGGTAGGCTTATGAGGGAATAGCTTTAGAATGAGTATGTACTGTAATATTTTTGGTGTATAAATAAAATTTTTCATAATGTGAAAAGCCAAAAGCCTAAAAAACTTTGATGTATTCCAATTATATTTACTGGTAGCTCAACGCTGAAAAGTTTTTGCAATATGCGACATTTTCTCATATTACTGTTTAATAATAACTTAAACATAACAATTGAAAATATGCTGTAAAAACTCTTAAAAAATACTATAAAATGAGGCATGAGGATTTAGAAGTTAATTTAAACATTTTTGAAAAAAAATGTTTAACTCAAACAGAAAACATGAATCTCAAAATATCTTTTTTTTTATCTGCTGATGTAGATGTTGCTGCATGAACTGCAGTAAAGGCTGAATTGTTGGGTTTTTGAGAGGCATGGCAGTGCTTCTATTAAACTTCAGCAAGTACTGTTTCCATTCCTCTTGATTAGTCAGGGCTCCATTAAAGGCCAGACCCCCCCCCCCCCCCCCCCACTTTCTGTTGGCCAACAATGTAGTTATAGTTTCTGCTCCATGCATCTGGATTGTTGATGAGGAAAGTTTGTTGTATATCCAATGCTAGGAAAGGTTGTCTGGTGTGTTGCTATACAGTCAGACAGCTGATTCCCAAGTAGTGTGGGGTGGCAGGCAGGGTGTCCAGGATGATCTGATATTTTTGTGTGAAGTGTTGTAACCATGGCTGCATTCAGCTCACCTGACACTGCAGAGTCAAAGAATGCAAAACTAACCAGGATATCACTTGAGCACCATAAGTGTCCAGAGAATGACTTTATAACTTCGTGTTTTTACTTATAGCCCTCCAACTCACAGGGTAGATCTGGGTCATTCTTCGTAGCAGATGAGGAACATGTGCATCTAAATTATGCTTTCAACTGGACCTTCATTGCGAAAGTATTGCAATAGCCTTGAGGTGAATGTTTACGTGCACTCAGTCCGAATAGATAAAGTAACAGGAACATTTTGAGACTTTAAATCATCTTCGCCATCCATCGAGGTTGTGGTAAGCTCTGAGAGCCTAAAATGAATGTCTGCACTTCACTCTACTCTGAATATAAATGTGACAAGCCAATACTATGTAAACCAGACCCATGCTACCACATCTCCATTCCTCTCTTTGTGCCTATAGGAAGTCTCTGCTTTGAGGTAGCTTTATCATGGCCAGAGCTTTATCAAGCTTCAGCTTGTGCCACGTCAAAAAGATCATGCAAACTTTTAGTAAATTGGCTTTCATTTTCCTTCTGTGAGTTTGTTGTCCAAGATGTTTTCTTCTTAATCCAATTTTAATAATTTAAGACATATTTAGGTCCTCTATATTTTTTTGTGATGATGTGGCAGTCCTTATGAAAAGGAATACCTGTGTTGTCCCACAACTGAACAAGTTCCTTCATAGTTGCTGTGGCACTTGTGGAAATAGTCTTGAAGTCAACCAGCCATTTACTGCATTCTTTCTTAGGGATGCTGGGTGGCCGAGTGGTCTAAACTGAGTCAATCACAAGTCTGTGAACTGGAGTTCAATCTCCAGCAATAGCCTAGGCAATCAAAAACAGCACCATCACCCCGGTTGGATGGGTCTAGTTAACCTAGAGGGCAACTGATCTAAGAGAAGGCAAACTCTGAAATCAAACCCAGAGATATGGGGTCCTGTAGACAGTATGACACTATGAAAATTCCAACAACTCCTGTGACGGGGAGCACATAACGAGCACAGTGAGGCACAAGATACACTGCTGGTCATCCACTGCATCCTGGTCTGTTTCCAGTCGTCTTGACTAAGTCTTGCCATTATAACAAATAGGCAAAGATGAGAGAGTGAGGCTGACGAATTGAGCAACTCTACCTCACTTTAAACAAACTACAGCTCAATTCAGGGCTACTACTCAAGTTAAAGCCATGGTCATTTTCGAAGGATGAACTAAATCTTGGGCTCATCACAACTGACACTTTCCATCCATCTTGATGATCTGTAATATAATAGACCAGGGGTCGGCAACCTTTTTGTCTGAGAGAGCCATGGACACCACATATTTTGAAAAGTAATTCTGTGAGAGCCATATATTATGTTTAAAACTAAAAATTCAAGTAAATGTGTGCATTTTGTGTATTTTCAACACTAAAAATGCAATAATTATGTTTCTGAATTCTTTTTAATAACATTGTTATGCTGTTGCTATTCAATAATGAGTATTTCTTACCATTAATGTGACTTTTTTTATAATCGAACATGTATCTGCGAGCCAGATGCAGCCATCAATAGAGCCACATCTGGCTCGCAAGCCATAGGTTCCTGATCCCTGTAATTGACAATAGTATTATGATATGTAACATGCAATAAATGAACACATGACAACTTTACAACCCATTGAGCTACCAGTGAATATTAAAACATCTGCACTAAGCTTGGCCTAGTTACTCTGCTTGGCTTAGTTACTCTGCATCACAAAAGGAACACAATAAGGGGGTTGGCGTATGAACAAAGTGGCTTTCGAACCAGTATCTATGGTAGTTGATTATCTTCAGTTAACACCATAAGTAATTTAATTTTCTCCAAAAATGCAAAGGCACACATAGCAAGCTATAATGACATAATTATTGAGGAACAATGGTCATTTGAATTATTAATTTGCTTCCTGGTCAGAATATAGCATACAATTGGGAAGGAATAATTCTTAATGTTTGTTACATTTGATACGGTAGTGACAATAGTAGTGACAGTTGTTAGGATAAAAGATTTATGAGAAATGATCATGGGGATGAAAATATTTAATAGGCAATTGAAACTAAAAGTAAATAAGTTAAGTTGAGACCAGTTAAATTTAAATAGATCATATTTAAAATCGGTTTAGAGAATTTGACAAAGAATAATTACAAGTGGAAAAAAAAATGTGTACATCTCTGACAGATGATAATCATGATAGGATCCAGCAAACAAATATTAAGCGGGGAATTACCAGCCATTTTGCCAGGACTTTAAAGGTATTACAACAGAGACACCTCCTGTCTGATGTCAGTGAGTTTATTCACAGGTAGTTAGTCACAATAATCTCCTTATTAATTGTATATTTTATTTTTATTTTTCACCAGTTAATATATTAAAAAAATTCTTTTAATGTACAATTTAATCTCTCTATAATCAATGGAACATTTCTCTAAAACTTGTTGGGCTTTGCTTTAAAAAAAATAATTAAGTTTACTGTAATTTTTTTTCCCAATCAAAGTTGAAACTTATTAGAAAGTGTTTAAATTTCAATGATATTTTGTAGAAAAGTGCAAGATGTCCTGGGCTGATTTTCACATTTTATTCAATGATTGCCTATACACATATTTTTTCTCCAAATTATTTTTGTTTTTAACTTATCTGCCTTGTGTTAAGAAAAAAAAATCACCTCAAATAATTTTCTTGCAGTGATGATGCCTCCAACAACCTCTGCAATGCTTTGGAAGCTGTTTTTCTGCATGGTCTCAAAGACTCTGTTGCTCATAAGGTGATTTTGAAAGGGAAACAAATTATCTGTCAAATTTATGCAATGAACGGCTTTGTAAATGAAGATGAGCAGCAATGAGAATGTATGCCAGCTCTACCTGCTTTCAACCTGCCTATCTTGCTTATCAGTATACAGAAAGACAACCAAGGCTTCTTCTTCTATATATTAAGGGCCCACGATCAATTTATTGATCATTTTGGCTCCTATGCATGTAGAGGGGATTTACAGTGCTTCTGTGCCTGGTGTTGATGAGGGTATTTCACTGATAGCATGTGCTACTTTGTGAGGGAATCATGCACTGGGGGTTGAAAGGCTTGAGGCAAAAGATGCAAATGTGTCTAGTTTTGTCACTTCAACTGTTTCTTTTGAAAGCTTGTTCCAGTCCCTGATTGTCTTTGGCAGGAATGAGCAGTTCCTATTGTCTTTGTCAGGAATGAGCAGTTCCTATACTGGCTTCTTGCTGGTATGAACCAGAATTGCTTGTCATGGCCTCGTCGCTGTCTAGGCGGGNGGGGGGGGGGGGGGGGGGGGGGGGGGAGGAACGAGTTTCTGTTTAATACTGGAACAGTGGACTAGCCCATTATTTGTTTTATACAATATGGAGAGCCTGGATTGTCGTCGTCGTTCCTCCAATGGTGACCAGCCTAGTGTTTCCAGCATGCTGCCAACACTAGAGGTATTCCTGTAGCGGTTCAGGACAAAGTGTGCTGCCTGTCGCTGGACCGCCTCCAACCTGTCAATGCTCTCCTGGGTAAATGGATCCCAGACTGAAGATGCATATACTAAAACCGAACGGACAAAGGCTTTATAGGCTCTTTCTTTCACACTGGAGTTGCCAATCTTTAGATTACGCCTCAAGAACCCCAGGGTCTTGTTTGCCTGGTTACACACATTGTTAATAGGCTTCATGACAGGGCTGTAACCAAAAGTTCACAGAGGAAAGGGAAGGGAGGTCTGCATGACAAAATGGTCCAGCACCTGTTAAAGACTGTGTGCACTGATGCTAACATGTTATGTGAAGTAGACATTTCTTCCCAACTATGCATGCTATCAAAGCAATGTATTTTGGTGCCATCACATTGTCACAACATTTTTTTTTTATAATTGGACACAATCTTGTAAAACTCATTGGAATTAATCTGAATTTTAATGGTCTTTAAATTAATGCTTGATTTTGTTTGATTGAAAATGCTATTTTCTTCATCAGATTACAGCATATGTGGGGTTGTCTGCCGTTACAACGGACTCCACTTCAGGCCCAGTGAGTTTATGCATATTTATTTATTTTTAAAATTATTTTAGGATTAGTCTAATGAGTTTACAGTTCAATTATTTTCATTGAAAAAATGTGCAATTTTTGCCTGGATAAATTTGGTGAATAAACAGCTGTATGGTTGTATTTGATTGGTATTTTATCTGGCTACATTAATTCGACAGAACTTTTGGAGTGTGGTGGCCAAGTTCACACACAGTGACGTTATTGTACAGCTACAAGCACTGTCACAGATCAATACAAATATTGGCTGGTGTCGGGTAATTTTGGTCTTGTGTAATGTGTTTTTAATTCTCATAGATTATTTTAGTTCATCTACCAAGGATGTAAAACGGTAATCAAATTTCAGGTCATCGGAGTTAATTTGTACAAAACCTTTAAAGAATTATTTTTAATCATGCTTTAAAGAGAAATGTGAAGAAAAAAAATATTTGACTGCTGCTAAGAATGAAATCCAACATCCCTTTGTCTTTGCAGGCATTTATTCTGCTTTAGATATCCATTAATTATCCATAAGCGCTGATCTAGTTTATATTTAGCTTGATTGTTTAACCTTGTTTTTGCTAATTAAATTATCTTTAGAGCTGATGTTTTACTAATCTGATTTTTTATTTGTTGGTTTACATTTAGGCCTGGATAAGGTTAGCATTAAATGATGGTCTCATGCAGAGTTATCTACACTCCATGATTGTGGACACAAAAACTCTCAAGTAAGCTTTTCAATTTTTTGCCTTTATTTATTACATTTTTTTGTGATGCTGCATTTGTAGATAAGTAATAACGATACCTTTTTTAATAGATACGTATGTTTGACATTTATTTTCAGATATTTTTACCACTCCTTTGCATTTCTAAGGGATTTTGAGCAACCAGGAATTTTGAAAAATTTATTGACAGGTTGGTAAAAATTGTTTTTGCAAAGCGCAATGATTCTTGGCATCACTATGGTTGAGTTTCTTGCATTTCACGATCTCTATACTGTTGAAGAACATCTTTATCTGTTGGATTTTTGTTGAGCTTGGACGATGTTATTTAATTGTTGCGCCACATACTGTTATGTTATCCTATACAATTAGTTGTTCTCCATACTAATGTTACACCTCCAGGTCTGATGAGCTTAGATTTCAAACTGTCGTATAACGCAAGTGTTCTTAACAGCTGGAACAACACAACTCTTCAGATCGCAGGACTCCTGGACAGTCAAAGTGTGCCGCCTCCAGCCATCAGTGTTAGCAGTACTACAGGTCAGTGTGATTCAATTTTCCAGATTGGCCAGACAATAATTGAGGATTTCATGAAATTCAAAAGGGTATTTGATTTAAGAAATGTAGATTAACCCATTAGAGCAGTGGTTCTCAAACTTTTTTAGGCAACAGCCACCTTGGGAGCATAATGTCACCCTCAGTGCTGCTCTATTATTACAAACTACATAATACAGTAAAGCATTGATTTTCTGAACAGCCACTTTCATTTTTTAAATTTTTAATATCGAAAGCTATGTGCATGGCATAGAGCATTAATGTATAATAAAAACATAGAAAAATATTTGAGACCTCTGTTGCACAATCCAAGGGAAAAATCTAGATATGTATTGTACATGCAGTGTTATAATGTGATATCGCGACCTGAAAACTCATACAGCCCTTTAATGTATTTATTAACAGCTCTATGGATCTAACATCTGGAGGCAATGTTTGGGCTTTGGTAAAGTGACAGCAGTTTTTAATGCCTGGTTTAAAGTCTCTTAGCAGAAATTTAATGACAGCACTTAAACCACCTTCCACCAAATACAATTTTAGGATTAAACGACAAGTTCGTTAACCAGCTTCATTCATGCATGATAGCTATAGAAATTATCCTTTTGAAATCAAATTGCTTGATGATGTCATTTCTTAAATGTTGGCTTCCACTCAATATCATTTCAAAGTAGCCCCTCCTCCAGTTCATCAACTTCCACAAATATCAAACAGATTTATCACACAATCTGTTATCTAATTCAGAAGAAAATGATAAAATTTCTGGGATCATCATAAGTAGCAAACCCAAAATTTTGCAATAATCATATTGCATCCCACATTTCTCTTCTTGGGCACAGTTTCTTCGAAAAAGTATAACTGAACATTATTGCGCTTGAACAGTTAATTATCATTCCAAGTGGATTAAAATTAAAGCAATGATTTCAGGGATTTTCCATGTGATAGTAATGACAGTATTAGCTATAGTGGTGATGGCGACATAAGCGTAAGATATTGACAATTGTAGCCCTAAGCTTGATCATATTGTTACAGACTACTTTGTTCGGACAGGCTGGGAATTTAAAAGAAAAGACAAAGATTAGACCTTCCCTAAAGAATATCAAAGACATTGATATTTGAGTATTAATTAATTTAAAAAATGGATTGAATAATTTCAATTGAAAAGGATTTTTGAACTCATTTCGTGCTTTTCCCCTTTGTGTTTTGTATGACTATGACAGAAATTTGAATGTAGTGAATGAAGAAATTCACAAAAATTCCAATTTTCATTTGAAATAAGTACCTATAATGTCACATTTTCTGAGAGAATAGTGTTTCTAGTATCTCAAAAACTTGATTTTATGATAGTTTGAGCAATTTATGGAGTACAAAGTTGAGTTAAAGGCAGAAGATGAATTTTATAATTGTACTCACTCTGTTGTCATTATCAACATACATAATATAAAAACAAATTCTTTTCATACCATAATGCACTTTCAGAAAATGTAACTTGCAATGGTCTCTGAATTCATTTAATATGGGATATTGTCAATTTTGACAAGCAGATTAAAATGCTAAAAATGGCTTGACACAACAGAAAAATTGCACTTGACAGCTATAGGGTTAATAATCAATGTTATGTTTCAGGGAGTAATGGATGATTGCTAGCATCAACGGCCTCCTCAAACTTAATTTATTGCGGCTATTGGTGGTATTTTATCAGACTGTTGCCGAGTTTTGTTGCATCATGATATTGGCGATAAATTGCACAGTGAGTAGTCGAGGTGTTTGGTCGCGTCGCTGCCAAAAAATAAGCAACAATCCAGTGCTGCAACCAGCCATTGATGGTGCTCACTCTGTTGCAATAGAATGTTGTTTTGCGGAATTTCCTTGAAGGACTGCTCAACTAAATGAAAAATTAACACCCCCCTCCCATTATGTGCTTCTAAGTGTCAGAGAAACGGAGCTTGACACACCCCCGTCCATTATGTGCTTCTAAGTGTCAGAGAAGCGGAGCTTGATATACTCTCATCTGTTTCAAAATGTACATAAACGAGAAAGAACAAATTTTTGTATGCAAAAATGACTCAGTCAGCTATAATAAAATGTCCATACTACCAGCATTGTGTCTATGAACTCGGAAGCTCATTATTTCCTGGTAAGTTCTTCACCTACTGTATGTGATGCTCCAGATTTTGTAACTACCCAAGAAATCTGGGGTGTTTTTTGTTTGTTTCTTTTTTTATATGAGATGCATTGCAGAAAAACGTATTAACCACAACTTTTAAAGTCCATTTCAATAAACAGATGGCAGGCCAGCTAAGTAAAGGCGTCCTGTTGTGTAACAGCCACTGGTGTATCTGTCCGAAAGTTGGATCAGACCACTTTTTATCTCTTCTAGTTATGTGTGAAAAGTGACGACATTATAATTAGCGCACAGCCTTATTTTATTTGTTCTTTATCTATCTTTAAAATATATAATTACATTTTTTGTTAAATATTCTTGATATAATTCCCTAGCATCCCCTTTGGGAGCAGGCCCCAATACCCCGAGCTATCACACCAGCTGCGCCGCCGCCCCCCGCACTCCCCACACTTTGAGAACCACTGCATTAAATGCCGGAGAGTACTTTCTGATCTTTTGGTTGACTAACACAAGACAAAATGATTAATTGTCAAGATTTATAATATTTAAATTTTGTTGAAATAAATTGTATATGCTGTTTGTACATTTGTCCAACACTACAAGCTTATCAATTTACATTTCAGATGTTTCAAATAAGCAAATCAAGGAAGATTCGTCTAAAGTCACTAGAAAGGAGGAGCCTGTTCTCATTTCAAGCTCAGGTGTTGAAAATCTTCCTGTGTTTGCAGGCGTTGGAAATGTAGTGGACCATCCCAGCTCTGCTGCTGATGTGAGCTTGTTGTCAGTGTCAGAGGGTTCTACATGTTCACAAGTGTCTTGTCCCGATCCAGGACCTAGTTCCACAGAACATTTCACAACTCTTGTCAAGAAATCCTTACCAAACTCACCAGCATCAGGTAACACTGAAGGCCCTGCTTTTCTAGCTGCTGACAGTAGCCCACAGGACTGCAAGGGTGGCCTGTGGTCATCATCTTTTGGTCAAGATATCCAGGCTGCCATCTTGAGTAGGGCGAGCCCAGAGATTGGTGAACATGTTTTTGGAAGGGCAACGGGGTCCATTGTCATTTCAGATGACACAGCCTCTTTGGCTGATTCTCTGACCAGGCCAAGAAGTCGGAGAGTAGATGAGGATGAGCTCAAACATTATTCTCCCAAAGATCTCTCCTTGTTCCCCAAGCAAGAACCAGCGCAAGCTATAACTGTGGGGAGGGAGAGTACTGCGTCATCAGATGATTCATTCCATTTTCAAAATCATCCAGACGAGGCTGCAAGCAAGGGAGGTGATCTGTCACAAACATTAGCTGACTCAGACTCTGTTCCAAGGGAGATAAACTATGAGGAAATTTGTGCTAATCCAAGTGGGAAAAATTATGAAGAAATCTATGCCCATCTGCCAGCACTAAGGTTAGATTCCATGGAGCGAGATGCTATTTTACACAAAGTGCTTGAAGAGTTTGACAAACAGGCAGATAAGGAAAGGGAGGTCAGAGATGCAAGACAAGCAGAAAGTCACATTGATGATGCAGGGGCCACGACCTGGGTGTCTAATGACATTGCCACACATCTAAAGGCTGGGCATAATGAAATGTCTCATTATGTTATAGGTCAAGGGCAAAATGCTGCACATGCTCCATCAGAAAATCACACCACACTGGAGGCTTCCATCTATAACACTTTGAATGAATCAGCAGATGAACTATCTATGTCCGGTCACTTTGGCAATAGCCTCAGTGGTATGTCTGGATGGTCTTCGGATATAGAGTCCAGAAAAGGTCATAGGGCAAAACAGGGTCATGAATCAGACAAAGGTCGAGGTATGTATTTAAAAAAATGAATACACTAACACCATTATTTCTCTGGCATCATTCATTCTTTCAGAAGATGTTCACTCATCATTCCCTCTCCTTCTTTCAGCTGAAAGTTTTGCTTCACTGTTGCGCACATATGTGCCTGACATTTCTGGCCGCAGCCCAATTGTCACTCTTGACCAGGTTATTGGATCTCTCCCTGTTACAGAATTTGAGGACGGTCTCAAGTCAGAAGGAAGTTCCTCAAATACTAAATCTGATGTTGCACAGGTAACAACTGAACTTAATAGATGTAAAAAAAAAAATAATCATTTATTCCTAGGAATTGTGTTAAACTGAACATTTCTGTTCACAAGAATAAACCAGAAAAGAGAGCTATTGTCAATTCCATTTTTTAAAAAAACATTATCATTATTTTAGAAATACTAAAAATGTTATACTGTTTCAATAAAAGGATATCCTATCACTTTTTTGAAATGTTGATCATCTATGTGATGTGATGATTTCATCATTCATTTAATGTTACAAGATATCAATGACTTCAACAGACCTAAACACATTTGTTATATATTCTTTGGCCTGTTGAGAAATAATTTTTTTTTTTAAAGTGGCGTTAATTTAAGTTTCACTTTCAAGCTCTCGGTCCAAACTATATTCTGCATGTTGAGGAGTTGAAATTTAGTGAAATATCCCCAATTAAAAGATTCATTTTAGTCCTCGAACAAACCACATCCACTCACCCTGCTTCAAAGGGCAAGCCCAACCCTCTTGAATTACAAATGAAGCACCCTAAAAATCAATAGATAGATGGTATTCTAAAGCTGTGCCACTTGCACACCATGGGACGTCACTTTGTAATGTGTAACTTGAATTAAACTTGACTCTTCCTGTCAATCCAGCACCAAGACACTTGTCTAGAAGGTTTTGAAGTCGTGCAGTGTGCTGACACTTCTAACTTTGGTCCTGTCAATTCAGTGAGTGGCCTGCTTTTTCTAAGGTGGTGGCTAACTCTTTTGCTGATTGTTGATTTGCTTGGTGCATTTTATTTGTGCATTATAATCAGTTAGAATTTTTTATTTCTCTGTTTTGTTCGATCACTTTCAACATTTAATGTTCTTTGGGTTATTTTTTTTTTTATTGTGAGTCATTTTGAAAAGTTTTTTCTTCTTGAACTGTGTATGATTAGTGTTTTGGTAAATTGGTTTGTATTTTCATTTGTAATGCATAATGGCATTTGTGTTGTAATTTAAGTTCAGCTTTCTAAGGCTTGTCAACTTGTAACGACTTAATTAACCCATCCAAATTTTAAAAAAAAATGTTTATATTTTTTTGCAAATAAAAAATTATAAATAATTTATATTGATGTTTTTAAGAATCATATTGCAAAGACAATTTCAATCATTTTTTTGGGTGTGATTTGCATGCATGTTTTGTGCATGGTTGTAGTGTTTAGATTTGTTAGGCTTGTCATTGAAATAAAATTCATCAGAGCCAAGTTGAGCTCAAGGTGAAACCTCTCTTTAGCATAAAAGAAATATGAATTATGTCAAAGGAGAATTTATACATTAACAAATTAAAACAAGGAACTGGTGGTCATGACCCAAACAAGTTGTTTTAGCTAAATATGAGATTAGATCAGTGAAACAACTGCCAATTCCAAGTATTGATTAACTACCAGATCGAAAAACCTGCTGTGGCCGAATTAAATCTAGGTCACATCTTCTCATTTTAGGTGTGTGTACAAATTTAGCTGTAGTTTTCTTAATTATAGACATATGCTTATGATTAATAAACCATTTGGTAGGTAATTGAATTGTCTATACGATAAACATAAAACATTTTTAAAGTTAAGTTTTGTTAGGAAATAATTAATTGTTAAATTAGTATTTACAACAGAAAAACAAAAAAAATAAAAAAATTTCCACATTATTTAAAGCCTTTTATTTGATGTTTTCAAAGGAGTATATCCAATAATAAGAAATAGGCACCAAAGAACACAGAAATTGAACAATATTTGCACTTCCAATCACTTATATGCCTTTAGTAACCCTGCCACTTGTTGCCACAGTGAACAAGTAGTAAAATTTTGTAACTAGCTTGGAATTTAAATCAAAATTAATTAACAGCTCGTTTTTTAAAACATTCTGCCTATAGCATGCGGTTCGAATATAAACATCCTGTCAGTAAATTAAAATCTCAAAGCAGAAGGAGAACGGAATATAATAAATATTTGATTTGATTTACTACGATACAAACATTGGCGCTATCAGCGGCTCGTGGCCATAACGGTAGAAATGCTGCGCCACTCCCACTGGCTGGCTCATGGTATTTAACCAGTTAAAGGAAATAAAAGAGGATGATATTAGCATTTTTATTACTTTACCTTGATCTACTTTTTGTTTCACATGGGAGACTTTGCTTCTTGACATTCAAGCTTTGTGATCTATGTTATTGTAATAAAGCTTCACTGTTATTTTGTTGTCTTTTTTTAAAATTCTTATTTCAAATTTTTTATTTTGTTTTTGCATTGCCATGCCATGTGAATATTTTCAATTGGTGTTGGGCTTCATTGAAAATGTTTACCTGATGACCCATGTTGCTCTTTTTTACCAATAACTGAGGATAACTACTTTTAATTCACAGAGCTCTCGGATGATTTTATTATTTGAAATTGCTAGAGAGCATGGACTAAGTCACCAAAACTTCACTTGCCGTGGATGTTCAAGGCCTATAGGAATAAGTATGATCATGCCTAGATAAATAAAACTTGCCATTTTGTTAGAACTTGCAGAATCAAGAAATGGGAAATTTTTTAATTCGTGAAACTATTAGATATTATCTAATCATCATTGTCATGACAATCTAACATTTAAGATTGGTCTGCTTCCTTTTAGGTATTCAGGATTTCATTATTACAAATTTGCTGATGAATATTGATTACTGTTACATAATTTTATTTTTTATTATTGTAAACAATGATTAATGAACTCCATTTTTAAAAAAAAAATTTTTTTTTCAGTTTATGGCAAACCTCGGCTGTGTGAATTTGATGGTGGTCTGTATTGTTACGAGTGTCATGAAAACAATGAGTCTTACATCCCATCATATATTGTTTTTAACTGGGACTTTCGAAAAAGGAAAGGTAAAGTGGATTAATCAATATCTGGCTCATTATAATGGCATCTGTCTTCAAGAGAAAATGGTGCCAATTGTTTGCTGGGAAAGCCTCTTGGCTAAACTGCAAACCCCGGGGGATATATTTTTTTATAGAGTTTCAATGTTTACCTTAAAGTACATCCACCCCCTCTCCTACGCAGATGGTGAACCCAGTAACATGTAATGATCAATACAGCTTCCCATCAGTTTCCAAAATTTTATTCTGAATTATTAGAGGAACTGACATTTGTAAAAATCATTTTAATTTTCTTTTAAAAAATGCTGCTAATTGTAATGAAATTACATATTTCATTTGATTTTTCACTCAGTGTCCAAGGAAAATTTCAAGTTTCTTCAAGAGTTTGAGGACCAGGCATTGTATGATGTTGAGCTTCTCAATCCTAAACTTTATGTGCATGTTCCAGAACTTGATGAACTCAAGGTAGGGGAAATGACTAACTTATGATTATCAAGTCTTGTGAACTGAATGAAATCTGTTACTACTTTGTTCGAGTTGCTGTAACAAAATAAAGGATATAGTAAATTCAATACAATTTTAAATTTCTTGAATCACAATAGTTAAAATGCATATTTTAAATTAAGAAAATGTTTAATTTTACACTGTAACTCACAACTGTAAGGGGAGAAAATTTAATGACTAAAATCATGATGTCTGTCATTAGGATTTTATATTTGATCTGCTTTTTGTTAGTTAAAAATTGGCAGATAAAATATGTGATGTTTAAAAACGTTCATTTCAGACTCTAAGACAACAGCTGTGTTACCTCAAGTCATATTTGTTTACATGCTCTCAGAAAGTTGCTGGGTCTCTGAGGCAAAAGGTCTGGCCAAGGGAGCATTTATACGACAAACGGGACTTGTATTCTGTTGGGGTAATGTTATTTTTCACATCTGTTTCCTTCTGCAGGCTAATGTTCATTGAATAATGTATGCAATCAACAAAACTGAGTGATTTGAATCCAGGTTAAATACACTATAGACTGGAGCAAAGGACTGTTTGTTAAAATGTCAGATAGTCATCAAAACATTCTTTTTTTTTTTTTTTTATATTTAGAGGGAAACTTGTGCTATTTTATAAATTTCTAATAAAGATTTCAAACGTCAAAAATTTTAATAAAAATAGAATTTCTTTGAAGCTTGACTAATGGTTAAATTGTTTGGTATAATGGATTATACATATCCTGTCCAATGTAACATTTCCTGAGGATTTCCAATTGCCTCAGTCACCATCTGTTGCAAGTAATTGTTTTTCTTTATTTAAAATTGAATTGCAGGATTTCCTACAAGTGCAGTCAGGCACACTTCAGAAACTAGTCAAGGAACTGGTCAAGTTTGGCTCCAGCCATGTCTATGAGTGTGCACTCTGTAGTCAGAAAGGATTTGTCTGTGAGATTTGTCGCAACCCAAAAGTGATCTATCCTTTTGAAGTGGAAACAACTCTTAGAGTAAGTTGATTTTTGGAAAAATTCATTTGAGTTGTCATAAAATATTTCATAAAATATAAGATGATTTGAATATTTGTATTCACCATCCAACTGAAAATTGTTCTTTCTAATAGATGGAAAGATTTTGTTTTTTTAAAATAGTATTAGTTCCATGAATTCAGTCATCCTATTAATGAAATGTCGTAATTTAAAATTATACTAAATGATAGTATCATTATAATGTACTAAAAATCTTTTTTCAATGTGTTTTCTTTTACTATATTAAAAAGCCTTTTCAATTGTATATACGTCTATAAAATGGCATCCAACTCAACAAAAAGGTTTGGAACTTGTGATTTAAACTAATCTCAAAACCATTGAAATCGCCCTGATTTTATGTGATTTTTTTTCACACCATGAAAGAACAAAGAAAGTAAATATTCCCTTGTTAGTTTTTTTTTTTTTGTTCATGTCTATTCCTCTGAAATATGGTTAATTCCAATAAAATAGAATATATTTGCCTTTCATGTCCCCAGTGTAAAACTTGTAAAGCTGTTTACCACAAGACCTGTATGACTGAGAGCTTGCCATGCCCCAAGTGTGAAAGGTGGGGACGTCGTGTCAGTAAGAGCAGCATTGTGGAGGATCATCCTGAAGATTATGGCATGTCACCTTCAGATAAACTCTGAAATGGCATTTCACCAACTGGATAACAAGGAATGAGACATGACTTCATCCGGGCATCCATGGATGCACCTTTTCATCATGTGGATAACCATGATATCTTATCTAGTGATTGTCTGACTGTGTGAAATGAACTCAAACAGACCATTAAGTCTAACCCAGTTATAAAGTAACAGCAAATCCATGGATGAGGTGATAACCATTAAGTTCATGTCATAACCATTTTACCAAGCTGAGGTAAAGAGCAAAATAAAGTGGGAAATCAGCAATATTTGTTTAAATCAGCAAAATCTGCCTAATTTAAATCGGCAAAATCTGCCTAATTTTTAAAAATATGCAATGGAATAGTAATGTCATTAAATTATGTCTTTCAGCATTGTACATTATTGTATTATTATCTTTGCTTATACAGAGATTAATTTTGTTGATAAATCAATTAAGTTTATTGCATGCCAATAGGTAATGATAAAAAAAATTCAAAATAAATCCAATATAAAGAGATTTTATTAAAGCTATAGTTGGTCGAGCTTATTTGGTAATTTTAAGTTATATGCTTGAGATATCGGAATTTACTGACCTTCCCACCCAATGCTAAGTGGTAGTGTAATTGTTCAAATTGATTAAAGAAGTTAACCAGAGCGATTCTTTTTAAATCATGTGTTGAAAATTTAGTTCTATATCTTTTGTTGCTTTTTTTTAAAACAAAAATCTACCTTTTAAAAATGAAATAAACATATTTTGTAAAAAAAATTGTCCATCTTTCTTAAATCATATTAAATGTCTTAATAAGCTATTTATTTAGCTATCCAAATTATGGGTCATTCGCTGCTTCATCTAGCCTGTAAGCATTGCATCCGGGTGGATGGGACTTGTTAACCTTGGTCGGCAACTCATTTAAGAGAAGGAAACTCTGAATTCAAACCCGGAGGTGATGTCCCCCGTAAGGCGTAGCCTATACAATGAAACAATCCAACTCCTGCATCCGTACCCATCCCTGGTCGTCTTGACATAGTCTTACCACTGGACATGGTGGGCCCGGACAAGAGAGTGAGGTTGACACCGCGCAACTCTTCCTCACTTTAAACAAAAGTCACCAGCACAAGTCATCAGTTATTCAACACCGGACGACTCGATGGTCCTAGTCGATCTTCGGAGTTAACATTATACATAGAAATTTTGGTTAGCAACTTCTAGAGTCAAAGTAAGATATGGATGTGAACCACTCAGTCCATATGCATTTATAAAAGAAAAATGAAATCGTTAACAGCACAGAGAATTTTAAAAACAAACATAAAGTATTCAGTTATTATTACCACTTTTATATTTATATAAAATATGTAGGATGAACCATAATTTTTTGCTTTTTTGAGACAGATTTTTTCTATTCCAAATATCTCTTTTAAGTCCTACAACTGCGTGACAATTACTGGCTCAAACAAAGCTACCTGGAGCTAATCTAATATAACAAGCAGAGGACAATTTTCCAGAGATTAATAGTTTAAAGAATAAAAAATTAATGAAAAGCCTCACACTATCCATAGATCTATAGAAAAGAAAATAATTTTAAAATTTAATGTTAAATAATGCTTTAAGTCAGTGGTTCTCAACTATTCCGATGCCACGACCCTTTAATATATTTCCTCATGTTGTGGCGACCCCCGACCACAAAATTATTCTCATTACTATTTCATATCGGTAGATATATGTGTTTTCCTATGGTCTTAGCGCGACCCACAGGTTGAGAATCCCAGCTTTAAGACAAGGAAAGAGATCAATTCGATTTGGCAAGCTCAGACGCAGATGTTATCTCGGAAAAAACGTAATGCTGAAGACTGAAGAAAGAAAAATGCTGCAATTTGTTAACATTCAATAATAAAGTTTAAAGTTTGAGAAGTACCTTTCTTCAATTATTTTAAGATCCTTTCAAATTTATTTTATAAATATGTTTTCAAAATCCCAGTTTAAAAAATAAAAGTATATACTACCATAGCAAACAGTGATATGTAACAATAGACTAAGTACCGGTACCGTAATTACGTTTCCTAAAAATATAGGTGGATGTCGTTTTTAGAGAATCCAAATTTATCTAGGCCTACATTTTTTTTATTGTTTTCAAACAATGGCGGACAAAATGTTTTTACACGGATGAATCTAACTGTGAGGGCAATCAAACCCTCATTATGAAAATTCAATGAAATATTATTTGTTTAGTAAATAAAAAAGGTTAGTTTCCAAAACAATAACAGGAGCATCATTATTCATCCGTCGGCATTAGATGGTGTGGCAATATCCTAGTTTATATTATAAGTTTAGCAAACGCAACTTCAAGCAAGCCCTGCCTTCCCTGCCTGTTGATGTTGACTGTTAGTTGTGTAGTGTGATAGTTGATAGTAAATCTTGAGTGAAAACACTCTAAAATATAATAAAATAGTCGTGGAGACTCAGAAGTTCAGGAAATAAAATTTTAAGAGCTTAGAGTTACTTATTTTATTTCCTATATTCATTTCCAAGTGGCTATTCGCCCTGGGCCCTGGGTCTGAGAAGTGAGAGGTCGGATATTAAATTATGCTGTTAAGACAAAATTCGGTATCAAATGAAAGATCATTGAATTGACTATATGTTTGTAAACTTACTTCTTCAGTTTTTTTCCTGTGACTTTTTTTTTTTTGCGACAAGCACATGGCAAATAACGATAATTTATAAAATAATATGACCTCAAATAGGCTCAAATCATAAGGCATATGGGATTTTAAACCTTATTATGCTGTTAAGACAAAATTCGGTATCAAATGAAAGATCATTGAATTGACTATATGTTTGTAAACTTACTTCTTCAGTTTTTTTCCTGTGACTTTTTTTTTTTTTTTTGCGACAAGCACATGGCAAATAACGATAATTTATAAAATAATATGACCTCAAATAGGCTCAAATCATAAGGCATATGGGATTTTAAACCTGAAATTAAAATATTCTTGTATAAATACATTCTAAATTGATTCTAAAACATAAGTTATCAAATATTTTGATTTATATAGTGGTAATAGTTGCATGTTTCATAAGTATTGGCCTCTCCCGCCTCCGCCATTATAAATGGTCTGTGCAAACTTTGTATAATGCAGTCTACTCTTGAGGATCATGGCGAAAAAGTTTCATGACTTAATGCAATGCAATTTTGCACCTAAAAATGTAAATATATGTGGGCTGTCAAAAAATTTGAAAAACACCTGCCAGTGTACCCGTCAACTCACACTTCTGGCCGGTTTTATTATCTACTGATGTAAAGGTTTTGATTTTTATAGTCTGATTCAGGCATATCTTCAACTATAACATCATCACTATTACTTTTTTCATTAATTTCAATCAATTCTACATCGATCTGTCCATTGTTTCATCTAAACTTGTCTAGTAAACGTAGCATGTTGTCAAGTATACTATGAGCTTAGAAAAACGTGCTGACCTTTGAATACATAACTTTTTAATGAAAAAATATAGTTCTATACAGATTTTATTTTTTTAATTAACATGTCATCCTCGCAAAAACAGCATTAAATTTTAGCAGATGAATGTAAGGTAGTTTAGTTTCCAAGCCCCCCGAAAGAGCATCATACGTGACACTCTGCCTGATGTGTCATCGCCCTATGCAGTAGAGACCCAAGTTGGAATGTGGGAGTCAACAGCGGGCACTAATCCCAGTCGAAAATTCTTTTTTATGATTTGTTAAATAATTTTTTCTAAATGTGGTTACCAGACAATAATAAACGCAGTTCTTTAAACACTCAGCACCCCATCAAACACCCTCCTCCCTTTTACTGTTATGGAAATATAAGTTCACAAACGCGTTTCTCTCTGCCCGAGAGAAATTGTGTGCCCTTGATCAAGAGGGCCAAACAGCTAGCCAGAGATCTAGGAATCAGTCAGTCCACTTTCTGGTTGGGGGGGGGGGGGTGTTTGCAGAAGAACGATTGTTAAATACCCTGCATTAAAAGTGACCCCATTATTAGTGCCATC
Organism: Lymnaea stagnalis; assembly: GCA_964033795.1. NCBI lineage: Eukaryota > Metazoa > Mollusca > Gastropoda > Lymnaeidae > Lymnaea > Lymnaea stagnalis. The sequence continues at coordinate 178,560 of CAXITT010000230.1, read as the reverse complement.
TGATTGTATTGATATTGAACTCAATTATTGCATTTTAGTGATATTCAATTCCTCTTCTTGTTCTTAATTCTTTCTATTTTTTGTAATATGTTGTCTGTTAGCAATCAGATATAGCAAAAGCTGAACCCTTAATTTATCAAAATCAACAGTACCAGGCCTGAATTTTCTGTGATATTAAAAGAGGCAGCAATCATGCCTCCCAGTTCTGGTGAATTATGGGAGCATCATTTGATGCCACAGCAGGTCAATGTGGACTGTCTGCTACCAACAGGTGTCATTGTACCGCTTCTGTGTGCACGAGATTCAACATTAGAATCTATCAAAAAAGATTTGTGGCAGGTGAGCTTTTAAATGATTTGTGAAATAGTAAGTATGATGTGTAGATATAAAAGAGTTCCATAAAAGTAAAGTTAATTTAAAGACATTCTTTTAAATTATTAATTTTAACATTCCTATTTCAGTATTCAAAGTTTTCAAATCAAAATATTGTAATGTAAAATATAAACATTAGCTTTTATTGAAGTTTTTAAATTAGTTTTTAATATTTTTTTCACCGCAGGAGGCCAGGAAATATCCTATTTTCCATAAACTTATGGAGCCAGAATCTTATATTTTCCTGGCAATAACACAGGATGCTATGCGTGAGGAGTTTTATGATGAAACTCGTCGCCTTTGTGACCTTAGGCTATTTCAGCCCATCTTGAAAGTTATGGAGCCTAAGGGAAATAGGCAAGAAAAAATGCTCAACTATGAAATAGGTCAGTTTTATTAATAAAAAATTCCTTTCCAGTAATCATGATACAATCCTAGTTATTTCTCAAGTATACACATCTAAATTGCAACGTGGCATATTCTTATTACTGATGATTTTTTTTATAAAGCACAAGGTGTATAATTAAATAATTCCTCAGTATGTTTTTCCAGGCATGCTGACAGGAATACCTGTCAATGAGTTTAATGAAAATAAAGATTTGGAAGTGATCACTTTTCGGAGAAATATTCTGAAGGTATTGAAACATCTATGATTTTCTTGAAATAAAATATTTTTTAATCACCTAATCCGCTCTGAATTATTTTAATTTTTTTTTTTTTTTTTAAATTTATCAAAATAACTTCCTAAACAAAAAAGAATGCTGTAAGAGTTGTAGATTTATAAACAAATGCTAACTTTTCAAGGTGTTAATTCTATATATTGTGATAAACAGGCCATTAAAGTGGTCTTGACCATTGCAAAAGTTAAAAAGGCAAGAAGCATTTTGTAATTTTTACATTGAACCTTCCTTAACCAGGTGTGTAAAGATGTTGTTGATAATAGAGACCAAAGTGGTGATCACAGTAGGGCATTTTATGCATACCCTCCTGATATAGACTCTTCTGTTGAATTACCTCAGCATCTACAAAAAAAGTTAAAAGGTAATCATTGTTTGATGCGAAGGTGTTTGCAACTAATGGAAACATTTGGTAGGGCGCATTTCCCTCTGCTGTGTATAATGTAATTATGGAGATTCATCAGCATCTACAAAAAAAGTTAAAATGTGATCATTGTTTAATGTGAAGGTGTTTGCGACTAATGGAAACATTTGATAGGTCACATTTCCCTCTACTCTACTATCTATAATGTAATTATGGAGATTGTAAATATTTTGCTTTATCTTTGCATGTTTTTCTCATAAATTTTAAAAGTTTTACAATAAATATATGGTTTCCTTCTAGGAATGTGTCATTTGAGGAAAATCTTACTTCCTAATTCAAAGAAATGTTTTTAATTTATTGTTAAAATTATCTGATTTCAGAGGACTCTGTGATAATCTGTGTATGGGTTGTATCTGATGACAACAACAGGACCAAGTACACTGTCAAGGTACCACACACAGCTGTCCCAAGTGATGTCATAGCCGAGACCATCAGAAGGCGCAGTCGCTTCATGAATATGACCAACGAGCATGCACAGAGGTGTATTGAAGAGTATCGCCACATGTATGTGCTCAAAGTCTGTGGTTGTGATCAGTTCTTGTTGGCTGAATGTCCAATAAGTCAGTATAAGGTAAGCTCATGAAGTAGACTAAATGAAGACATTGGTGCTAAAAGTACTTCAGTCACAAAATACACATTTTGAGATAATAAAGCTCAAATATTATTGTCCTCGATAGAATGTGATCATTTTCATATTTTGCCTTTTTTTTAATTAAGGGACTTGGGCACATTTTAATGTTATCAAATTTGTGGAGTACACTTGGCTAAAACCGATAAGAACAGGTAACATTTTAGATAGATTTTGACAAAAATGTGAATTAAGTACTTTCAGCAATAGGGTCTTCAAATGGGCAAAGTGACAATGATTGTCCTTAAAATTATAGTGATTTCTTGTTTAATGTTATAAAATATGTCATTCTTCCTCAAACAGGAACTATAATTAGCTTCATCAAATTAAAATTTTAATCAGATCCCTCAACATTTTAAGCATTGAAAAAAATATGTATACTTTTTGGAAAATATTTGTAGAAATTAATTTATGTTTATATGTTCAGTGCAACAACTTTTTTTGCACTATGGCATGACAAATTTAAATAACATTTGAAAAGTACTTTGAAATTGAATTGGTAATCTTTGATCTATGTGCATGTAAAAAGTTAATACATTTTTTTCCCTGAAAATATCTAGCCACGAGGCTGCTACTTTTAAATGTTAGCATTTTCTCATCTAAAGTTATTATTGTATTCTTTCCCCCCCAAACAGTATATGCGAGAGTGCCTTATAAAGGAAACTATCCCCCAGCTAATGCTTCATACCAAAGAAAGTGTATATGCCACTCTTTTGGAGACCAACTTCTCATGGCCATCTTACATGCAGAGAGGTGTGTGATTTTCTAGTTTTTATTTTATTATTATTTTTTTTAATTTGATAATTCATGCAGTGAAGTACTAGAGTTATCTCTTGATTTGTAACTGAAGGAAATAAAATTAAAATATCAACAGAATGTTCCTGAGCTTTGATACATAATGCACTTTTATGTGGCGGTAGCCTTTACTGTGACAATTCATATTTTTCTAGGAATTCAAGCTTTAGCAGAGATCAACAGCACACCAACTCTTTCTATATGGGATGTTCAGGCTAAACTAAGGATTAAGATTAACTGTGCCACTTATGTTAACATCAAAGAGTTGGGCAAGGTGAGGATTTTAAAATTTTGTTGTACATTTATTATTTTTTTCCCCCTCACCAGCCTGCATCTTCAAATTATGTTTCACTGGCCAGAATTGAACCTCCCCCCTAGGTAGTCTGAAGTTTACCTTGAAATGAATTGACATTGATTTCTAAAATTTGAAAATGGCTTCAGCCTTTTTTTTTTTTTATTTGCCTTCGGTAACTCTGATAATCTACACTGAATGAAATTCTAGGTAGTCTGAAGTTTACCTTGAAATGAATTGACATTGATTTCTAAAATTTGAAAATGGCTTCAGCCTTTTTTTTTTTTTTATTTGCCATCCGTAACTCTGATAATCTACACTGAATGAAATTATCTTGATACAACTATAATTCAGATAGGCTAAATTATGAATGACATGCATTGGAAAAAAAATAAATGTTTTTTAAAAAAAAATTATATCAATAAATATTCTGTTGTGTTTTACTCAAAACCCAAGATATATGTCAGAGCCTGCATCTACCATGGGACAGAAGCTCTGTGCGAGGCTATAAATACTCGTCAGGAGGACTCCTCAAGTCCACGATGGGACCAGTGGCTAGAATTTCTCATGATACCTGACCTGCCCCGGTCAGCAAGACTTTGTCTTTCTATCTGTTCAGAGTCAAAAAGGAAGAATAGAAAGGTATCTAATTTCCAAGCCATTGAAAAAAGCGATAAAATTGTATTCATCACATATAAATATTTCTATTATTAATTCAAATATTTATTACATAATATACATCTATCATATTTGGGTGAAGAAAAGAACCTCTAGAAAATTATTTAATGCAACACTTTTTTACCACATAGGATCCAATACAAGCTCTGTTTGACTGCATTTTTTTATTTAAGCTTCAATACAGTACAATAGGGCGCATTTACCAATGTGCCTTTCTGCACTGTGTAAGCTAATTTTGTAACATATACCGTCTTTTTAGCTGGTACATTTTGCTTTGGCTTGGGGCAATCTTCAGCTGTTTGATTTCAACAAGCGTCACCTTTCTGGAAAATACAGTTTGCACATGTGGCCCATGCCTCAAGGAATGGATGACCTTTTGAATCCCATTGGCATTACAGGTGATGTTTACATATTGTTAAATTTCTCTAAGCACTTAAATTACAATAAAAACTATGGTTTAGTTGCAAAGATTATTCAAGGCTAAACATCCTGCTACGAAAAATTACTAATTTTTTCTTCAGCACCCTTTTCTTCTTTCTTATTGTTGAGTTGTTGAGCCTTCTCGTCCATGAGGGGCATCCACCGATCATCGTCGGCGTCTGCGGTTCCTCCAAGGGCATAGGCCACCTACGAGAGACCTCCAGGCATCTCTATCCTGGGCCAGCTTCTCCAGGATCTTCCATTCATGGCCAATTTTCTTGATGTCTGTCTCCAATTCTCGGCGCCAAGTGTTTCTTGGACGGCCTCTTTTCCGCTTACCCTGTGGGTTCCATTTCAGGGCTTGCTTTGTTATGTTAGAAGCAGGTTTTCTTAGTGTATGACCAATCCACCTCCACCGCTTCTGGAGAATCTCTTCCTCAATGGGTTTCTGTTTAGTCCGCTGCCACAGTTCCTGGTTGCTGATTTTGTCTGGCCATTGAATTCTGAGAATCCTTCTTAGACAGTTGTTGATGAAGGACTGGATTCTGGTAAGGTTTACGGCCGTTGTTCTCCATGTCTCGGCTCCATATAGCAGCACAGGTTTTACCATAGCGTTAAAAATCCTTACTTTTAACTTGCTGCCTAAGTTGTTAGAGACCCAAACATTCTTGAGTTGTTGGAAGGCTGCTCTTGCTTTTCCTATCCTTATTTTGACGTCCGCATCTGTACCACCTTGTTTATCTACCATGCTGCCA
>CAXITT010000230.1:123023-172107 GCA_964033795.1 Lymnaea stagnalis | reverse complement strand
TTTCGGCTTTCACTATTAGGCGTCATATTTTCCTCCTCAAGGAATCCATCCTCTCCCAGGACTGAAATGTCTTTTGTTACTCTTTTCGGTGCTTTTGTAACTATGATTTTTTACATGGCAGGGTTGTTGGCCTTGCGCACAACCACTTGGGGGGTTGCCCCTCACAGCTCAATGGGTAGCTGCCTTTGTTCGGGTTAGGTCCCTAGCCTTTGTGGATCCCTCCACTTCCTACAAGGCAGTAGGGCTGATTTTGGTCCGCCCCGGGTATTTTATTTCCCCGGTACCCTCCATATCTGGCGGGCTTTCCCCTATCCGCCGGCTGGGGAGGCGCTCGATAGAAGATCAGCATCTCCCACGAGTCTTTCTTATTGACAACACTAATATTACATCCATTAAAATTCTAGTCCCCAAAAAAATGTATAAAATTGAATGTCCTGCAATTGTGCTCTGGATCAGAGATTTACAAACATTTTTTTTTTAAGGCCAAATGGTCACACAAAATGTCCTTGAGATTGACGTTATATAAAAAAAAATTAATGGTGGACATCTTTAGGTCTCTTAGGTACCTGACGTCTAGCAGGTAATGACATCTATTTTTATAATTCGCCCGAAACTAGGGCACAACAAGACCAAGACGACCACACAGGCTATATATAGATACACCAGAGCAAGCAGGCAAACCCTCCCTTCCCTTGCCTGCCCAGCGTTGGTCTCGAGACATGCGCACTGCGGTGGAGCTACCCCTCTCCTGCACCACCCTCGCTTGCCAGCCAAGCTTGCGGCGTATGCTAAGCCACGGGTGGGCATGAAATAAAAAGTGTGCCGTGACGTATCGAGAAATGGCCGGGGGGGGGGGGGGTGTAAAATTGGGCTTTCTTAAATGTGCGTAACTTGAGTTCACGTTTTTTTCAAGTAACTTAGTAGATGGGAAGTTCACGCATTGCTGTGGCCAACGTTTGGGAGGCTCCATCTAGTTTAATTATAATTTATTAAACACCTCCACATTTTAACTGCCTGACATCCCATCATATTTCCATTTACCAATGAAAAGCTAAAGCATGCTCCAAAACTTCTCACAAAGCACTTGACACGGCTTAAAATTTCTAAAAGTCCATTTGATAGCTCAAGGGGCATACAAGGAAGCGGTGGGCTTGCTCTTGCACACTCTTGTGTATAAGTACTGCATTGAGGATAATTATGACCATCTTGATTTGATTTAACTTTCAGGTTCCAATCCCAACAAGGACTGCCCGTGTCTGGAAATAGAATTCGATAGATTCATGCATCCTCTGTCTTACCCACTCGACAGTCATTTTGAGCAATTGGCAGCAGTTGCAATCATGAGAGAATCACAGAGAGGATATGTAAGTCAGGATAAGTAGGAACGGTCATTAGTTATGGTCCAACCATTGAAGAGCTATTTCTTGCCTAGGTCAAATGTACACTAACTATATAAATATGAAATATTTTTTGATATGCATGTAATTGGAAAATTTCCATATTAATCATTATTTTAGCCTGTAACTGCCACAAAGGAGGAATCAGATCTACTAGATGAGATTGTTGAGAAAGACCCTCTTTCTGACATATCTGAACAGGATAAGATTTTGTTATGGAAACTGAGGTAAATACATTTTTCTAAACACACATCCATACTAAAAAAAAATTGTTATAATTTATCACTTTGTTAGTTGTTAACTTTTAAAATATTATTTGAGAATGTTCATGTTATTCGACACTACAACTTTCTTTTAGTTAGTTAAAAAATATCTACAAGCTGCATCTCTTAGCCTGGTATTGTGTATTATTTATTAAAATAAGAAGTGGGGGAAAAAATTGATCCTTTTTAAAAACAAAAAATGTAAATATAGATCATAACTGTTAAGTAGGATCATCAAATAAATTTCTCATGTACAGGCCTCAATTACATTACAGGCAGCTTTTCACTTGTTCAAGTCTTTTCATTTTTTGTGTGTGTTTGAAAACTATAGGGAAAACTGTATAAGCCGTCCTAAAGCTTTATCAAAGCTTCTGTCTGCTGTCAAATGGCATGACAAGGAAAGTGTGGCTCAGGTAGTTATTTAGATAAGATTCTCTTAAGTCTTGAACTAAAATTTTAAAAATTTCAGATGATATTTAAATAAATGTTTATTAGAACCATCGGAAAATAATAATTTCTATCAGATTACATTGTTGCGGTGAATAAAAAAACAAATTACTTAGCTTTATTTTCCTTACTCATTAAATCCAAAGAATCCTTGAATCCTCGTAACTGAGCATCTCTGGATTGAGGGAACTTAATAAAAGCTTCAAAGATTTATCAATAATATTAATTATTTTTATCCTATACTAGCTTTACGAATTACTGCGAAGGTGGCCAGTCATCCCTTGCGAAGTTGCCCTGGAGCTCCTCGACTGTTCATATTCTGACTTAAAGGTGCGAGAGTTTGCGGTGAAGTGTCTAGATCAGGGCCTGAAAGATGACAAACTGGCACAGTATTTACTGCAGTTAGTGCAGGTCAGTGGTGTGCTCTCATGGTAATGGTTATTTTACTTATGATTCCATTGTACGGAAAAGTTACATTTTTAAAATTAGAGAATATGTTAGGGGTTATTTCTTCACTGCTCTTTTTTCAGGTGATGAACACATTAAATGATGAATCTATCATTGTCCCATCATGTTGTCCTTGATAGTGTTCATTTAATATTCTCAACAATTTTTAAATGGGACTTCATTTATATTTTTTTATTTCAGGCAATTAAGTATGAGCCCTACCTCGACAGCCCACTCACACAGTTTTTGCTCAAGCGAAGTCTCTTAAGTCAAAGAATCGGCAATGCATTTTATTGGCATCTAAAGTGAGATATTGATTGTTATTTTTATTTTACCTGACATATTCCTTTAGATTCTTCTTTGTTCTGTCAGCTAAAGGCTCAAAAGTTTTAACAGGATGTATCACATTATATCGATTTTTAATGATACTAAATTACAAAAGCAGTCTAATTAGTTTATTATAGTAAATTATCAATGTCTATCATCACTTGTTACAACAAGATGATCTTTTATGATATTTTGAATTACACAGCAGAGCGAAGACTAGTGTTTTTGTTGCGCTAACTGTGAGGTAGTGGCCGATAGCAGTGTACACAGAGCGACAGATGTCAGAAATATGATTATTGAGAGACATGTTGTCAGAAAGAATATAACCAACGCCGGCCTTAGGTAAACTTAGCTCTGTGTGAAGCACCCGTTCGGTGCCCCTTCCCTAATTTCCACGGCCTTTTGGTTGGTCCCAACCCCAGTGTTGGTATCCACATTAAGAATGCAACTTTCATTGTATGAAAAGCAATGGAACGAAAAGTTAAAATTCCGTTTCTGGACCCCGGACCCGAGGTTTGCACTTCACTATAATAAACTAAGTGAATTTAAATATTTACTGGGCACCCTTATGGCCACGGGAAAACTTACAACCTAAAGGCCGGCCCTGCAAGATTATGAATTAGTCTGCAAGTAATTTTCCACCGGTACCCTTCTCCTGCTAACATTACTTAATCCACAAATTGCGTGGTCATCGTTGCCGCAGGATCCATCCACAAGAATGGGCTCTATAACACTCTTTTTCACACACATCACATAATCTGTTCGCATTGTTATTAGTTTTGCATCAGCACATCGAATATTGGCCAGGGATTTTCCTGGCACTTTGTGAAGTAGTTGGCCAAAGTAGCATATACACTGGGAATTCCCAGTTCATCTGACTTTGGCCACACGCTTCAGCCAAAGTGCGAAATGGCTGGCCAATTTGGGAACTGGCCAAACTTCGGGCTTTGGCCATAACATATATATAAAACAAACTAAAAGGTTCAGAATCTTATTTACTTAAACTTTGGGGAAATATTCTTATCCTAGGTCTGAGATGCACCAGACATCCAGCCGCCTCAGATTTGGGCTAATTCTAGAAGCTTATTGCCGGGGATGTGGCCCTTACCTGAAAAATCTTTTACGTCAAGTGGAAGCTCTGGACAAGTTGACTAACCTTTCAGATATGCTGAAACATGGGATACCTCCAGTGAGTATTAGTAACAAGACTAAGCTAACACAAAGTGGGGTGAAGCCCAAAAAATTACCCGAAAAATTTATATGGAAACAAAAATCTATTGAAAAATAATAATTTTTTGTCCATGCTATCACTCACCAAGACAGCTTTTTTTTCTGTAATGGTTTTGGAAATAATTTTATTTATTAGTTTTTTAGAGATAGAAACTGGTTTAAAACTGTTGGCTTAGTCTAAAAGTTTCTCAGCACTTAATAAATGTCCCCATTGTGTTGTGTTATTCTTATTTTCAGACATTTTTTAGACTTCCATTTTAAAAAATTTACTTAATGATACAATCTCGTTTTGTGCATAAATAATTGATGCAAAATGGGTATTCTACAGGATGAGCACATGAAATACCTTCACTTGCAACTGCAGCAGCCAGACTACAAGGAAGCTCTTCAGAATCTTCACAGTCCACTGAACACATCACACATTCTTGGGGAAATACAGTAAGTCATGGCTCACTTACATAAGAGCAGATTGTCTTCAAATGATCTTTGTATTATTATTGTCAGAGAAACCTGTATGTTTGTTTTTGTTCATCATTCTTGAAAAGGGGGGGGGGATGCTGAAAAGTTAAAAGTGGTCATTATTTTGGTTTTGAAAGTTAAGTGGTGATATTAAATAGTGGTTTGTTTCATTTTCTAGTATTATTCCATGAATAATTGAATTTGGGGAAATACAGTAAGTCATGGCTTACTTACATAAGAGCAGATTGTCTTCAAATGATCTTTGTATTATTATTGTCAGAGAAACCTGTATGTTTGTTTTTGTTCATCATTCTTGAAAAGGGGGGGGGGGGATGCTGAAAAGTTAAAAGTGGTCATTATTTTGGTTTTGAAAGTTAAGTGGTGATATTAAATAGTGGTTTGTTTCATTTTCTAGTATTATTCCATGAATAATTGAAAGTCTTAGAATGTTTGTCTTCTTTAACCCTTAACTAAAACATGAAAGGTAACTGCACAACCAAATCTATTCTTAATCAAGTTTAACATTCCAAAATCTGTGGGCTTCAGTGGACAAAAGAAATAAATTTTTTGCTGATTTGGGAAAGAAGCCGATTTTTTTCCCCTATTTGAATGTAAAAGTTAATAAATAACACTGTGCACTTCCACATTTTCTTTCCAGCTTAGAAGAATGTTGTGTAAAAACCAGCAAGAAACTTCCACTGTGGCTGGTGTGGTCCAACCCAGACGCCATGGCTGACATGGGAGATGTTTACTACAGGATCATGTTCAAAAATGGAGACGGTAAGACAAGCAATTTAGTTTTTCATTTCATGTTCTTTCAATTGAAAAGGTTAAAGCCCCCTCAAACTGCTTTGCCTCTTATTCTGTCGAGTTAACCCAATCTATTTACCCTGTTATTTTTATACATTAAAATGAAAGGGGATATGCTAGTGCTACACTGTCCTAACCTTTTCTTATTATGGCAGTGGAAAAGCTTAAATTAAAATTCCTTTTTCTTGGAAATGTTTTAATGAAAACTTAAATGAAAATTTTTATTCTGCGTGTATTGCCCACTGATTTTTTTTTTTTCCTTTACCTACTGTTTTTATACAATCTTTTTTTTTTTTTTTTTTTTTGTTTTTTTTTTTTTTTTTTTTCCATTTTTTTTTTTTTTTTTTTTTCTTTTTTTTTTTTTATAATTTTTTTTTTTTTTTTTTTTTTTTGGCTACTTTATTACACTCTACACACTCCACTTAGATTTGCGTCAGGATATGCTGACTCTACAAGTGATAAGGCTTATGGACACAATTTGGAAAAATGAAGGACTAGATCTCAGGTACTTGTTTTAATCCCAGGCATCAGATTGAACATTATATTAAAAATTATTTAACATATTTATTTTGAAAATTGTTCTGCCATGTTCAATATAGTTATGACAGAAAGAATGGTCTTCATTTAATTATTAAGGGAAATTAATCCATTCAATTAAATTGTATTACAACATTGCCTATTATTATTAGTATGTAGTCACTGAGTTACTACGTATTAAGGTCATAATGGTTTATTTCAGAAGAAAGTGATATCCTGTGTTTTTTCCCCCCCTAGGATGATTCCATATGGTTGCTTGTCCACCGGCAAAGATGTTGGTGTCATAGAGATAGTCAAGAATGCTAAAACAATTACCGCCATCCAGTCTAAAGGTGGAGCACTGTCATCTATACAGATTGACTCATCTCAGCTTCACAAGTGGATCAAGGATGAGAACCCAGAACCAAGGTTTGAGCCACCTTTTGTTATACAAAATTTAATATTTAAAAATTGATCAGTGCTCAGAAAAACTCTCAAATGTTGAGTTACAACCAAAATTTTTAGATTTTCTACAAAGTGTAACAAGTGACATTTATTGTTGTAGTGCCACAACTAAGTATGTTTCAGCCAATCTAGGGAGATGGGGGCTGTGTTAACCCTGTAACTGTCATAACGGCCAATGATGGGCTGTAATTCCTATTTCTGTGGTGTCATGGCCAATATAATCGGAGCAAAGACCTATCTTAGAGAGTTTCAAAGACATTTCTGAATCTGTATGTTTTAGCGTATTAATTAATAAAAAATAATTGTAATTACTTCAATTGAAAAGGATTGTTGAACTTATTTCATACTCTCCCTCTTTTATTTTATACGACAGAAATTTGAAGGTAGTGAATGAAAAAAAATCACCTAAATTACATTTTTCAAAAGAATTTCTTATAAAAAGACATTTTCGGAAAGTATCTTTATTTTAAAAAATTGATTTAAAGACAGGTAGACCAAAATAGTGAGATTGGAATGAGTTGAATGCAGAAGTTGTGTAGTAAAATTTTACTCATTCTGTAAAGGTCAAGGTCAATATCAACATACATAAAATAAAAACAATTTCTTTTCACCCCAAAAGTTATCTTGTCCAATGTACTTTCAGAAAATGTATTCTTGTAAGGGTCTCTGAATTCATTTAGTATGGGATTTTGTTATTTTTGACTAGCATAAGAAAATATTTTTAAAAAGACTTGACAGTTATAGGGTGAAAATAAAAAAAGAAAGCTCATAGGTAAATCTCACTGATGTTCCACTTGTTAAGGCAAAGTTACAGTAACTTCACTATTTTTCCCAAAAGTTTCTAAAATATTTTTTAAATTACATATCATTGATGAGTTAAATAAAAACAAAATTAAAACTTGATATTTGATATTTATTTTTATTTACTTTTATACTTTTTTTTTTGTTAAGGGTTTTAAAATAGTCTGTGACAGCCCCCTGACATTGTCAGTCCATTTATGTTACTTCCACAAAAGTCTGTAATAGATTGTGTTTTATTCTTTTCTTAAAATTTCATTCAGCTATTCACAGAGATTAAATCATATGATAAATGTTCTTTGCCTTCAGATACGAGCATGCAATCGAACTGTTCAAACGTTCTTGTGCTGGGTACTGTGTAGCAACATTTGTTCTAGGCATTGGAGATAGGCATCCAGAAAATATAATGGTTACTTCAGAAGGACAGGTAAGATTTTTTTAAATATTTTTTTTTGTTTGAGGGAATGGTGGGCAGGTCAGGTCATGTAAAGGACTGACCAGCTATGGAGTCTGTCTTTAACTGTGATGGCCAAAAAAAATCCTTATCAATTCACTCCCTAAGTAGGGGGGTGCGAGATTATTCAATTAAGTTGTAGTGGATTCATAGTAATCAGTATAGAAAAGGTTGGAAAATGTTGAACTACGTAATGAATATATTTTATTATTGTTAATTCTAACCTCATATACAACATTATAAAAAAAATTTAAAATGTAATATTTTTCTGATTGCAGGTATTTCACATTGACTTTGGTCACTTTTTAGACCATAAGAAGAAAAAATTCGGCATCAATCGAGAGAGGGTGCCTTTTGTTCTGACTGAGGATTTCCGTAAAGTCATTGCCAAGGGAGCTGATAAACCAGCCAAGCATCCAGGGTTTAAAGAGTGAGTAATATATAATGATGAATTAACATACACTTCTTGTCTGTTGGGGAGGTAAGGAGGGAGGGTGAATGAAAGGAGACCTGCCTGTGTCATCACCTCAGTGACTTATACCCTGTCCTCCCATTTGATATTAAGGATTTTTCTGATACATGGCATTGATAGACCATCCACTTTTCACAGAAGCATAAAGAGAATAGCCAACTAGTGTACTTTTTATTTTAGTTTAAGTGCTGATACCTCTCCTGGTCCATACATTCTTAGACATTTTGCCATAGGTTGCACTGGCTCTTGCAATATCAAAGTTAACCTTGTCGTCGATGGTTGCACTTGTGGGAAGTGTACTGCCGAGGTAAGAGAAGCTGCTTACCATGTTAAGCCTTTGACCATGTAATCAAAAGTTGGGCTCAGTATAAGTTTTTCGAGGAGCTGACTGGTAAAGGAGCTCAATCTTTTTTTGTGTTAATGGTGCAGGGAATTGAAGAAATATCCGCTTCTGATCCAGCGTTTAGGGCACAATAGCCAGCTTACAGGAATTCCCTTATGATTTGTGTCAGGACTTTGGATTTGGATTGTTGTACCCTCTTGCAGTTGAATAGCCTATCATCAGTTCGGTCTCAGAGACCAATTGCAATGTTTTCATCTCTGAAAGCATCAGTCAGCGTGGTGGAAAAATGAGGCTGACAAGTGTTGAAGCGCGGACACAACCTGTTTTGACGCCATTTGCCACAGGGAATGGTTTAGAAATCTCCACATTATTTTCCAGAACCCTAGCCTGCATTCCATTGAAATGAATTATCTGGGGCATTCATATTTGGCCATGATCCTTTAAAGACCTTCACTAGTAACAGTGTCATGTCTTCTTACGTGGAGAAGATGTTAAAATTCTCTTCGTGGCATTTTTCTTGGAGCTGTCTAGCTGCAAACACCATATCAATATTTCTGCATTCTGTACAGAAACCGCAATGAATTTCTGTCAGGAGACCCTCCTCAACTTTCCCAAACATTACATCTTGTTAACATGTTCATGCTATGACCCTTTTCACCATGTAATTCATTAACTTAAGAACCATTTTTCCTCTCAGATTCCAAGAACTGTGTTGCACAGCCTACCTCATCCTGCGTAAACATGCTAACTTGTTCATCACCCTCTTCACCATGATGCTGCAGTGTGGCATTCCTGAGCTGCAGTCCCTAGATGATATAGGATATATCCGCAAAACTCTTGCTGTTGAGAAGGAGGAAGAAAAAGCCCTAGAATATTTCCTCAGTCAGTTCAAAAGTGCATATGGTGACTCATGGACCACAAAAGTTGACTGGCTTTTCCACAATCTGAAACACAAGCATTGATGAGTTTTGTTTTGTTTGAGCTGTTCTTTCAAGTTATTTTTGTGTCATGAGATATTCAGTGATTATAAATAACACAACTTTGCTGTTCAAGTATCAGTTTTGCAATACTCTTGATTCACTGTGTTAGCGCTAGTACAAGACATCCAAAAAGCAGTGGTAAGACATGAGGGGCATGGATAATACGGTAGATATCTTGTAAATTATGGTTTGACTCTAAGCATTGTTATTTGGAACTAACTGAAGCGTTTGCTTACAACTAATAAAACATAATGTTGAAACATCCCCTTCAAACTGTTTACCAAAACACATGCATTTCACATGCATTTTGTGAGAAGTGGACACATAAAAGAATCTTTGGCACAAGGCCAGAATTATAAATAACTAAACCAATACTCATAGAAATCAAAGCTTAGCAGTTTTAAACCGTAGAACCAATATGAACCACATGCTACTAAAAAAAAATGTACATTAAAATTAGGGACCCCATAACTGTTTCTCTCCATCATGTTTATACTTCTTTATGATTTATATATTTATAACTATTGAATAAAAAAATGTTGTATTTTAAATACTATTTACCATTTTTTAAATCACAGGCTTTTTTTTTTTTTTTTTTATATTTTTTAATTGAAATAATATTACAGTTGAGCATCGTTTCTGTTTAAGTGAAATAATATTAAAGTTGAACATCGTTTCTGTTTAAGTGAAATAATATTAAAGTTGAACATCGTTTCTGTTTAAGTGAAATAATATTACAGTTGAGCATCGTTTCTGTTTAAGTGAAATAATATTAAAGTTGAACATCGTTTCTGTTTAAGTGAAATAATATTAAAGTTGAACATCGTTTCTGTTTAAGTGAAATAATATTACAGTTGAGCATCGTTTCTGTTTAAGTGAAATAATATTAAAGTTGAACATCGTTTCTGTTTAAGTGAAATAATATTAAAGTTGAACATCGTTTCTGTTTAAGTGAAATAATATTAAAGTTGAACATCGTTTCTGTTTAAGTGAAATAATATTAAAGTTGAACATCGTTTCTGTTTAAGTGAAATAATATTAAAGTTGAACATCGTTTCTGTTTAAGTGAAATAATATTAAAGTTGAACATCGTTTCTGTTTAAGTGAAATAATATTAAAGTTGAACATCGTTTCTGTTTAAGTGAAATAATATTAAAGTTGAACATCGTTTCTGTTTAAGTGAAATAATATTAAAGTTGAACATCGTTTCTGTTTAAGTGAAATAATATTAAAGTTGAGCATCGTTTCTGTTTAAGTGAAATAATATTAAAGTTGAACATCGTTTCTGTTTAAGTGAAATAATATTAAAGTTGAGCATCGTTTCTGTTTAAGTGAAATAATATTAAAGTTGAGCATCGTTTCTGTTTAAGTGAAATAATATTACAGTTCAACATCGTTTCTGTTTAAGTGAAATAATATTAAAGTTGAGCATCGTTTCTGTTTAAGTGAAATAATATTACAGTTGAGCATCGTTTCTGTTTTATTGAAATAATATTACAGTTTTGCGCTTTGATATTTTTGATGTTATTAAACTTCCTTGTACCAAGTTTTTTCTCCGAAATCTTTTGTCGAAGATACCTCTCATAATGTAGGTCCACCGTAGAATTGCAATAAAACCATTTTGAAGTTTTTAGTTTATATTTCTGCTAAGTAATGTTCATAGATGTTGATTTTCTTTTCCTCCCTTTGAATCATGTTTGAAAAAATGATACAAAATAGCATTGACAGTGTTAGATTAACAGTCCCTAGTTTTAGGTGTGTGTTGAATAGTATCTGATCAAACGGGTGGCTTTTTGTTTTGACATCAACCGAACTGATAGGGAATCCTTTTTCAACTGAATGTCATTTCATAGTCGTAGACAGCAGCTTCATAAGCATAAGAAATGGGCTCTCCTCTACATGCCTTGATACCTTATTAATACCATCAGGCCATCTGCAATGTAGCATTGGAAATGGAAGTATTCTTTATTTTTTTTAAAGAAAACAAACACGTTCAGATTTTAATGGTAGGAATACATTATCTTACATTGTTACAAATAAGTTACATGTATTTAAGAGTCTACTCTCATTTTTTTGTTTGTTGTCACATGAAAAAAAATTGAAGCCTGTTAACATTTTAAAACCATTGAAAGATAGTGTTGCACTTGTCTTATTATAATCCTGTACGTTTACAGTGATAAGAATGGCTTGTATCATTCATGTACTTTATTAAGCTGCTAGATTTTGAGGTAGGGGGTGAAATCTCGCTCATAGGTTGTACATGAATAAAAATCCAAGGCTTGCTTCTGTTCATAATCCCTCAGGAATTGTTCTCTTAACACCCGGCTTCATCATCTAATTTTTAACAATTTCTTTTTTTTTTTCAAACACTTGGGCGTAGGTAACGTTAAGTGTAAATCATGTTCATGCTTTGATTACTTCAAACATTAACCTTTTTTGTTGTGAAATTTAGCCAATTTTTCCCCAGACAGGTATTAATGGTAAGGTTGTGAAGGCGACTCGGTTTTAAGGCCACTCATCTTCATTTAGCCAGAGGAGGACATAAAACTATATGCTACATAAATATTCATGCAATGTTATTTTGTTCCCCTCTCCATAATCAAGCATAAAACTGTATAGACATTGTCACTTGATTGAATCACTCATTACTTGTACAATTAAATTAGACTTAAGTATACTCAAGTCTTGGTTTCTGTTAACATTTGACTCTTTGATTTTTTTATTGACAAAAAAAAAAAAGGAAATTTACCTTTGTATATCACTTAAAATGAAACCTGAAATAAACACTTTACTTCTTTTACAAATACATTTTTTATATATATATTAAAGGCCCAAATTCAAAGAACTACATAGTTCCAAATGGTTAAGGTTTTTTTTTCTTCTCAAATATATTCATTACACCCATAGAATAAAACAATGAATGCCTAGAAACTAGCGGTCCATGTGGGGAAAACATTGACGTCATGCTTAGCTTTTAGGCAAATGCCCAAGTTATGCCAGCCTCCACCTTAACATAAATAAATCACTAGAAAAATATGTAAGGGGAAAGCATAACTTAATGAACACACTAAAAATGCCCATGTTTCTTTTTTTTTTTTTGTTGCTATGATGTCTACATGCCATAAAATGTTCTCTTAAACAACAAAAATGCTGACTGAATGTCTTTTGTCTCTTCAAAAGTCTGTAGATGCATTCAGTCTTGTGTTGTTGCTGGACATATTTCAAAATGGCTTTTGATCTGAAATTCAAAATCAATTTTTTTTATAATACATTTCATCTATGAAGTGCTCAACACTTGTTCCTCATTGTTATGGGGTTGGTGATTATACTTTGGTCACAGTATCCTCTTATATATTTCCAAAACCCAGTGTTTATTCAAGAGTTGGCAAAAGTCTTGGCTTTGGTGGATGTTTTTATAATATAAAGCAGTGGTTCTCAACCTGTGGGCTGCTACCCCTTTGGGGATCGAACGACCCATACACGAAGGTCGCCTAAGACCATCAGGAAAGCACATATTTATGAAGTAGCTACAAAAATAATTTTTGGTTTGAGGTCACCACAACATGAGGAACTGTATTAAAGGGTCGCAGTATTGGAAAGGTTGAGAACCACTGATATAAGGGGAACAGAAAAAATTTATCTCTATGGTATTCATTTTTGTAATGAAGCTAAATGACACTTTCCTTCTAACAAAAAAACAGTGATGCACTCAGCATGGTTTAAAAAATAGTTGGAGAATTGCAAAAGACCAGAATCACCATTGGACAGTCACAACTCGTTCAGTACCAGCTAAGTTTTCTTTCTGTACATCGGGAATATCTCTTTCTGCCCTGGTCATTTGTTTGTTTTTTAATTTCATCAAATTATTGAAATGGATTAGCATGAGGGAGGGGGAGGAAGGGGGTACAAATTTGTTCTAAAAAATCAATGCTTTCACTTTCCATTTTGTTGTTTCCTTATAATTTTGTAAGTGATTGGTAAGATCAAGTTTGGAGAAAAAGTATCATTCAGTATTCAGAAGAACTTTTGAATGATTTATATTTTATAGAATTGAGTCTTAATTTTTGCAATATTGTAATCGGATTTCTGAAATTTTGTGAACTAGGCTAGTATTTTAAAGAATATGTAATATGGGTAGCCAAACAACTTTTTTTGTTTTGTTGCTGTGATTCTTTTGAGGATTGGTCTTTTTAAATTTTAAAATGTTTAATGACTAATAAGCCATTTAAATAGTGGCTCAAAGGGCAACAATGGGAGGCTGTTTTTAACAACAACAAAAAATTTTGATTATGCATTTGTGGTTTAGAATAAAAGATTTCCTCACATTTAAAAGCACAGTTCCATTTTTTTTAAAAATAATAAAAAATTGGAACAAATTCTTATTGTGAAAAACAACTTCATAAATTGACTTTTTTAAATTAAGTTGTATTTAAACTGTGCTCCAATGAGAAAATTAATTTCCTCTTCAGTGGCAGACATAACTTTTTTGTATTAAAAGAAAAGTGCATTTAAAAAAAAAAATAATAAAAAAAAAAAAAAAAAAAAAAAAAACTAGCATAATTCAATTGTGTTGACATTTCAATCCTCTACTGATGATTTTGGATGTCTGCCTCTATCCAGGCATGTTCTATGTGTGTGTGGCTATGGGGAGATGAGTGCAGTTACACACATTTAAGAATGTTGATGACAAAATGGCTGGCAGAAATTTGAACTTTGGTTTTGAAATGTTTCCCAACAGGGTCATAGGATAGTAAAAGTTTGCACAATAGGGTCATTGGATAGTTAAAAAGTTGCCCAATGGAGTCATTGGATAGTAAAAGGTTGCCTAATACTACTAATAGGGTCATAGGATAGTAAAAATTTGCCTAATAGGGTCTTAGGATAGTAAAAGGTTGCCTAATAGGGTCAAAGGGTAGTAAAAAGTTGCCCAATATGGCCATAGAATAGTAAAAAGTTGCCCAATAGGGTCATAGGATAGTAAAAGTTTGCACAATAGGATAGAACTTCGTAGAGGTCTGCAAAACCCCTTTTAAAAAGTTTAATGGACCCCACAAATGTTCCTTTGATAACATTACACATAGGAGGGAGTATCTCCTACTCCTATTGTGTAAATGTTTTCACAGTTAAAGGGGAAACGATGAGATTCAACATAAAATGGAATTTTTTTTTTTTTTTTAAGTCTTTGTAAAGGTTTGCTAATGTAATTTAAGCAGCTGATTTTTTTTTCTTGTGTTCCACAGCATTTTTTCTCCCCCCCCTCCCCCCAAAATCAAAAGTAATACGTCCAGAGTAATTAAACACAGAGAGAGCCTGTAGGAAGTAACCAACGTCATTTCTCTTATAACTTTTTTTACCTTGTTAGCTCCTAACCCTATTGGTGCACAGGCGACTCACACATTTCACTTATCTCTGTTCCGGGCTGTTTTTTCTACCTCATTCCGGTTCTCTTTCTCTTGAGGCCCGTTCTCCGTGTATATTATGGTGATCCTCTCCTTTCAACACCCTTTGGATACTACTAGAAGGACTGTCAAGTAATTTTGTTTTTCTCAGGCAGAGTCCTCGCGTGACTTTATAAGGACCCCTGCCAATTATTGTCTTTAAAGGTGATAGTTAATCTAAATATCTGAGAGCCCCCCCCCCCCCCCCCCGTTGTCGCAGGAATTGCTACTATTTTATTTTTAGGATTTTTTTTTTTTAAACTAAGGGTGGTGACACCAGGTTTAACGCATGGGCCTTGCTACTACTAGGAGGGGAGGGGGCCTCCGATATTTAAGGGGCCCAAGTAGTGATGTTTGAAACATTTTTAACTATCCATTTCGGTCGAATGCAGGACGCACAGAGCCGAAAACTGGCGCGGGGGCCCCCTGCCAAAAGAAAACAAAACGGCTCTTGGTGGCATACGAGACGTGACGGCTTTTGGTGGCATACGAGACGTGACGGCTCTTGGTGGCATACGAGACGTGACGGCTCTTTGGTTGCATACGAGACTTGACGGCTCTTGGTGGCATACGAGACGTGACGGCTCTTGGTGGCATACGAGACGTGACGGCTCTTGGTGGCATACGAGACGTGACGGCTCTTGGTGGCATACGAGACGCATTCTGAACACAGTGTTAAGGGTTGAGACTGTTTTTTTTTTTTTTTTGTGGGGGGGGGGAGGCGCGTGCTGCAAGTTCTCACCAAGTAATTATGGAGGATGTGGATATTCGGCCGGCGATCCTCTTAGGGATCATGTCTCCCTCCAAACGTGGGCCCTTGACTCTGACCAAGGATTGTCTCAGTAGCGCTATAAGCTAACAACGGGTCTGCACCAGGGCCCACCTGTTAACTCCAATTGTGGACACAGCGAGATAGGAGTAGGGCGACATGTTCATTCCAATTTCCTCGCAAAGGAATCTGGACATTTGCAAAAGGTAAACACCGACTGTCCATTAGGGCGGAGCTTAATACGCGCACGACTTAGAGGAGTTGAACAATTGTAATGGAGTCGGAATCGCCACACACACACCCACTAAACAACTCAACATTTAACAAATCTCGGGAGATAGCCTGCATTTTGCGACGACAACCCTGCATTAATGTGTGAGACGGCACCCCCCCCCCCCCTATTTTGTTTTCCATCCCAGGACACCCGTTCCCGTTAGCTAGCCTGGGGGGTTGGGGCGATCATCAGCCAATGTGGTTCTTATTTGATTAGTATAATGACAAACTGGCTGAGGTTAATTAATTATTTGGCCACTCGTGTTCCGTTACATACGCGGGTAAGCCGGCACTTTGTAATAAATGATGCGTCGTGTTTGCTAGGACAATAAATTACAGATTTATTTCGGGCCTTTAAAAAAAAAAACTATTTCCTTATTTTTTCTTCAAATTTTTTTTTATATATAATTATCTTTTTTTGGAGGTGGAGTGGGGGGGGGGCTGTCTTAGGTAAGTTCCCACACTTTTTTCCCCAGGACTTGACCCCTGTATTTAGAGCCCTACACATCAGTGATATCTCATCAGTGCTAATATCGTCTACTTAGAGCTGGAGTCTTGAGTAATTTTACCAACGACCACTTTAAATAAGAAAATGGGTCAGTAGGAGTACAGTAGACTAGAATTATTTTGTGCGTTTAATTTTAATAAGAACATAATTTTAAAAAAAAAAAAAGAAAGCATAATGATATTAAAGGGGGTGTGGGAGCGGGGCGCATCCAAATATGATGTCACGCGTCTATGTTGAAGGGGCTAACGATGTGTCATAAGGATTTTTAACTTTATGAGACGATTATTTCTTAAAAATATTATTTAATGTTTTTATTTTATTTATTTATTTTAGGGGAATCAATAAGAGACGTCACGCATCGAGGGTGGGGAAAAAAAAAAGGAGGGGGGGGGGATTTGTGTAATGATGTGTGACATTGGGGGGGGGGGTGGTTTTAAGCAATGTGACGTCACATTAAAAGCGGAATCTTTATTATTATTATTTTTTTCAAACTCACTTAATAAAATTAAATTGCATACATTTTTAACATTATTCTTTTATAATTTAAACTTCTATCACCGAGAGAATCAGTAGGCCTACAGGCGTGCGAGGTCCTAAAATGACCTCAAATCAAGTTAAGAGATGGAATGGAACGAACAATGGTTGGCGTTTGGGGCGATCTGGGGCAGGGATTCTTAATATTTTTGCAGCGCTGCGTCCCCTTTTAATTTGAAATAATTTCTGCACCCGCACCCATTATTTTTCGCATAATTATAATGTAATAAAAATGTTAAAATGGAAATCATTAAATAATTTAGTTATTAAACCATTACGAGTGATGCGCAAACAAAATTCACCAGAAAATCATTTGCTGCTGCCAATTAAAATGCATACGTTTTTTTGTTTTTTAAATTCAGCACAACTAAAAATGGCAGCTAAAGGAGGTGCATTGACCAATGGTTAAGAACCAGTTCTAATTGAACCGTTTCTAACATATGCGAAGTATTTTGATATCCATATGTGAATTTTTAAGTGTTTGTAAAGGAGAGTAGAGAACAGCGGGATTCTTTTTATAAGGGGCGGGGGGGGGGTGCAGAAGTTTGTGAGTTATAGTGGGGGTCTAGCCTTTTGTGAATATTTGAGACGAGGGGGTAAACAATTTGTGTGACGTCATTTATGAATTGCCCTTTTTCTTTCTTTTTTTTTTTTTTTTTNATGCTCTCTTCCTAATAGATATATTTTTTTAGTAGTAAAGCTAGTTAAGAGTTTTAATAACACAGGAAACCTCTCGTTTTCGACGTGCGGCATTTGAAGATATAAAAGTTGAATTTATTTTATTTTCATGATCATTATTTTTTTTTTTTAAAATGTAAGCACTTTTTTTCCCTCAGCTATATTAAGTCATGCCCCCCCCCCCCCCATTTCTTTTTAGACCTCACACAAACCACATGCAAATTTAAAAGGCTACTTGTGCCCAGGGGCGTCATTTCGGGGTTGTTGGTTGTTTTTTTTTTTGGGGGGGGGGAGCGAAACCAAAACTTGGTCGGCTTGTTAAGTTGTTTATAATAGGAGGCACCACATTAGGCCTACATAGAAATTTAAATAAAACCTGCGAATGCCCCCTTCCCCCCGCCCTACCCAAATGACGTCCCTGCTTGTGCCCGCGGTGTTAATTAAGCCGTGACACATGAAATTTAATTTCACTGTCTGTAAACAGCGTTCTCATGTGTGTGTCGTAATTATGTGTGTCAATGTCTGGAGTAGGAGGAGTTATAGAAGATTAATGTGGTCCTTTGTCATTTTAATTACATAAAGTAGTTGACTTAATTAGACATAGCGCAAGTGGGTGGAGAGTGAATTTTGAGTGAGTGGGTGGATATGGCCTATCAGATCATTTGTAAACATAAATTAAACAAATGTTGTCACGCTGCTGAAAGTAATAAATTTACTTGCAAAGCACAGTGGACTCATAATTAAAATTATAATACTGATATATCATTTTCACGGAGTTCCGTAACATCTATAGATAAATTAAGCGATTTCAATGTGTGTATATCTTAGCCGCACCAAAGAGTGATTTTGCCCTCTCTCACCCATCCTAAAGGAAGTGCTGGAAGACACGCCTACACCACTTAAGTCACGTACGCTTTCTTACATCTGTTCGCTTTTGTTAGTATCACAAATGCCCGTGTTGCCTCGGCGTTAGCTAGCGGGCAATTATGAAAAAAAATATTAAAACTTCTTTTCAAGATTTTAATTTAAAAATGTTTTGAGATATATAAGGCAATAACGTAAGTGTTTATTATTAAAACTCAACTTTTTCTTTAAGTTAGTCAAAAAGTTATATTTTGCATTAGTCCGTCTTTCTAGCTCATCGACATAAAAGTACGCGGATTTCGAATGTGCGTTCTGGAATCATAACTCGGGTTAGTTCCACTAAAACATTTAGACTTCTTAACAGGAAAGTTCCAATCCTGAAAATAGAGAATTTTCTGTGCAGCTCTGTGATGTGGCAGTGAGTTAGTCTGGAAGATATGGACGCGTGAATTGATTCTTCTTCTTAATAATATTCACATTGCAGTCTAGATGCAGTAAGACGATTTATTAACAGTAACAGTATCAATAGGAACACATGTTACACTTCTTTATTTTTAAAAAACAGTTTTTAGACTTGTAGGCTGTAAGTTATTCATTATAACTTATAACTTAGTAGGCCCTACTTAGTGTTTCTTAGTTTAGATTTTTAGAGTTAGAGGGTAGCGGGTAGTGGCCTGCCTAACTTTACTCTGAAACTCTTAACGAATGTGACTCTTATAAGGAAGGCTTAGTCTGACTGAGTTTAAGTTTACCAATCATAGATGCCATAATTTTTTTAATAATAATTTAATAATAATAATGCCATAATTTATAATATTCAAAGAATATATTACTTTGTAACTTACCTACCTCCTTGGTCCTTAGAATTAGATTAGGCTCAGACTATTGAATAGGCTATTAGTTTCTTATCAAAAGTTATTAAAGCCTAATTTTATTTGTTTAGTTAGACTGACTCTGATTGTTATTATTGGTAAATTTGGAGAGATAGCACCGCGACCCACGAACTTATATCACTAAATGTATCCCTAGTCTAAACCTTACCTGAACACTAAATCTATCCCTAAACCTAACGTGAACCCAAAACTTATCCCTAACCTAGGTTTTGACCCTATCAGAACCAGGGTTTTGACCCTATGGGAACAAGGGTTTTGACCCTATCGGAACCAGGGACACAACAAGCAAATGACTTCAGGGTGCTATCTCTCCAAATTAGCCTTATTATATTTGCCGCATCTCACATTCACTTAGTAATGTTGCAGTTGCCATTAAATGTATTAATTAAATTTACTAATCCTATTATTTCTATGTAGGGACTTTGGGCATTTCCCTGAAACACCCAAAAAACATGTACCGTTTTTTCATTGTCAAAATTGCAACCTACACTTTTTAATTTATTGAGGGTATTGTTGTTTTGCCTTTTATAGTTGATTTTTAGCATTAGTTTATGTATATTGTATGTATGTATAATATATATATATATATATATATATATATATATATATATTTACACACACACACATATATATACCCACACATGACATATAACCTTAACCTAATATAGTATAGGTGTCGAAATGTAACTATTGATGTCCTGTGGTCATCCACTCTTCTAATCCAGACGCTCAACCATGGGACATCCTAGTACCACACATACCAGTGTAACCGATAACAAACACTGGATATATCGATATGAGTTCAATGTATAATTTTAATATGCCTTGTAAGCCTGACAAGTCACTATCTATCTAACTGAATCTTCACACATAGAAAGCTAAGCCTTGAACATCACACAACAAGCTATGTCTTCAACAGCACACAACGGCCATCTCTATGTATGCTCTATCAACAACCACAACTGAAACTAACGCGTCATTTCCCATTACACAATTACGTCACAACACTCTCACTCAAACAATACAGCGTCACATAAAATCTCTAACTAAACATATTTTCCCTATCAAACATGACAACAATGTTCTACACATAACAACAGTGATTCTCATACAGGCTCTATACAGCTGTAGTATTTTTATATTTTTAAAAATGTTTTCAAATTTTCATCAAATAGGTGTCTATGTGTAGGTATTTCAGTAAAAATAAATTCCAAAATAAAATTAAAAAATTACAATTAGGCCTATATAGAGCAAATTTCAATTTAAAAAAAAATTAAACCAGAATCAACTTTATAGCTTTAGTCTAGTACTTTTTGAGCAATGAATTTTTAATTAAAATGTGATTTCGTTAGCTATTTTTCACTATGGACTGCACCTTCACTTTTTATGTCCCTTTTCCACTGATCGCAATAAGTCGTGCGCAATAAGTCTTGTTTAAATGATAATTTTATACAACTTTTACTTGAGGATTAATTAAGTATAGAAATACTCATTTTAAAATTTATTTTAGCAATATTAATATTATGTTCCGTTTACAAGCTCTAGCATTCAATATATATAAAGTCTATATAAGGCATGGTAAGGGAAGGTGTCCCATAAAAATAATACTGGTTTGGGAATACTTATTTTGAACTTTCAACTTTGCACAAAAGTTATAATTTAAAGCTTTCTCT
This sequence comes from Lymnaea stagnalis, assembly GCA_964033795.1. Lineage (NCBI taxonomy): Eukaryota > Metazoa > Mollusca > Gastropoda > Lymnaeidae > Lymnaea > Lymnaea stagnalis. The sequence continues at coordinate 151,069 of CAXITT010000230.1, read as the reverse complement.
GACCAATGATTTAATGGTGTATGCACACAGCATAGTAATTCTTTTATGAATGGAACTATGAGAATAATACTATGGTAGTATTGCAAGCTACTGTGAATGGCTGCCCATGACATTTAGCACACAGCAAATTATGATCATTTATAATTGGCCTGCACAACATACGGCCTGCGGGCCACATCGGGCCTGCCAGCACTCACTTTGTGGCCTGCGAAGTAACAAAATATGTTTTTTCATATTATTTTCTTAATAGCTTTCCCCCCGTCCTTCCTTTTGGCCCGCACAAGTCATTTCATATAATCATTTTGCCCGCACGAGTTTTTCATCAAGTATTACGGCCCACCTTACAATATGAGTTGTGCAGGCCTGATTTATAATATGGACTCTACCAGATTTTTAAACCCCAAATTAAAATATTCTTGTTTCAATGCCTTCTAAGTTCATTCTAAAACACTAGTTATCAATTATTTTGATACAAATAGGGGTAATAATTGAATATTACCTAACCATTGAGACACCTTTTGATAATGCAGTGCACTTGGACGAGCATAACGAACGTCGGACACGACCTACATCAATGAGAATTGGTACACATATACATCAATATACAATGCTTTTTAAGTTTTAACATGAAAGACCTAGTCTTTGAATTTCATAAAGAAATATATATATTATTTAATATATACCTATTAATTCCAATATTAAGGTTGATCAAATAAGGGAAAGTAATATGTTGGAAGGTAGGTCAAGATGTCCCCTATTGTGAACATGTGGAAGGATACCACAGTTTTATGACAAAATAGTCCTTTCATTAATGAAAAAGCACTGATGTACAAAAATTGAAATCTCGGATTCTCCTGCACTGACACCCATTTCCCATACAATTTTTGGCTTTACTGAAGTGCCTACTGTGTGCTTAATTTAAGTTTAATCAGAATCAAATGAGAAGCATCATTCTTAAAAATTTATCATGTCTTTGTAGTTTATAACTAAGGCACAGTCTGAGTAGCTTTCCAAAAAGAAATGTCACAATTAAGTGAATAGAAAACTGTTTGCATTGAATAATCTTCTTAATGTTGTATTACAATTCACAATAAATCAGCATACAAGGAGAATAGTTTTTATGGCTCTAGTGCAATGGGAAAATCAAGAAAAACATCTTTTCTTGTCTTATTTGATCTTTTTCTGCATCAATATCACTTAAAACTGGGGAATGGTGTGTTTAATGAGGGTTATTACCAATACCTCTGACCTCTCAATCTTCATTCCCCACATGGTACGCGGCTCTCTCCTGCGGCTCCAAGAAGCTGTAGCATGCGCAACAGCCACTCCACAGATAATGGCTCCGACTAGCCAACAAAACGAGGTTGATGGTAGTCAATGGGCACAAAATATTTCAGTAAAAAGGGCTTGTCCCCCCTTATCACAAAGTAACCCAGTTACAAGTCTCATAATTTACTTAAGAAAGTTGAGATGTTAACCCAATCCTCAGGTCTAAAGTCAAAGCAGATCCTGATTGAAGAAATAGACCCATATAATGTAATGCCCATTTCATGAAAATTGTCTTGAACTGAATTATTACACAAAACTTGTATCATAATTATGCATTGCCCATAACTATATGAAATTAATTTGGAAATAAATATTTGCTATTTTTTGCAGGTTCTGAATGTTACAAAAGATTTGACCAACAGGAAACATGTTTCTTCAATATTTTTGCATTTCTTTAGCAGCAGCAATTATGTGCTGTGTGGCAAATGATACTTCTGCAGAAAAGACAGGTTAGCTCTAAGCGTGGTTATAAAATGAAAGATGGTCTTTGAATCAATCTATACCAATAGTTTCTAATAGAATGACATTTTTATAAGCTCTCTTACCTTACTTGTTTTTTAAACAGCACACATAATAGTATTTATATTACTTTAAATATTGTTGTTTAATTATTAATTTTTTTATTATTATCTTTTTTTCAGATCTGCTAATAATAACTGTAGCAACAGAAGAGAATGATGGCTTCCGTCTGTTCTTACGGTCTACCAAAGTCTATGGACTTAATGTGAAGGTGAGAGTATTTGTTTTCTGGACAACTTAATTTATAAATAATAGATTAATAAAAAAAATAAAATGTTAAATTAAACCCCAAAAAATTAACTTTGACATTGCTTAATAATAGATGAATGAGATGCCAAGTAGTTAGTTTTAAGATCGCTAAAAGAAATGAAATTCAACTTATGAATTATTTTAAGACTGTAAAAGAAATTAATTTGTGAAATTTCCATCTTTTTTTTTAAATTTTTTTTTTTTTTTAAAAGCTTTCAATTAAAATTTTTAAAAATTTTGTTCCTTCTTTTGTTGTTTTGGTGATAATCCAGGTATTTGGTCTGGGATCAGTTTGGGAAGGTGGATCAATGGACTCAATCGGAGGTGGTCACAAAATCAACATCCTCAAAGAAAATTTGAAGCCATTTAAGAATAATGCCAATCTACTTCTTATGTTTGTTGATAGGTAATTATCATAAACATTTGAATATAGATTTCCAACTCTTGTATTAGAGAAACCTTGACATCACTTTGAATCCAACTATCTCTCTAGTAATTTACCATTTATATACCTATTAATTGCTGAAATGAATAGCTTTAATGGTAATTATACAAATACATCAAGAGAGTAAATAAAAAATTATACCACTAAAAGGTTTTTCTAGATTAGGAAAGGGCTAAAAGATTTTCTTGTTATAAAATAGAACATTGTTGTAAATATTTGAAATTACATTCACTGGAGTTCACAGTGGTTTCAATGTCACAAAACATAAGAACTCTTTTACTTTTAATATTAAATTTCTTTTTTTAGTTATTCAAAAGATGTGGATCAGATTTGCTTTAAAATTTACAATTTTAACAAATGACAGCATTGCATTTAATTAAAAATTAAACCATTTAAAAATCATTTACATATCCTCTCTTATTTTACAGCTATGATCTAGTTTTCACTGACAACAAAGATGCCATCATTGAAAAGTTTTTAAAATTTGATGCTAGAGTTGTCTTCTCAGCTGAGGACACTTGTTGGCCTGATAGATCTTTGGCGGTAGGTTGCAAGTTTTATTGTAGTGCAGGTGTCCCTTTTATTAAATCAAATAATTTAATTTTAAATTTGCTTTTAAAGATTAATTTTTTTAAAACAAATGTATTTCAACACCCAACTAAATTTGAACATTTCTATGAAAATAGCATATTGATATGAAAATTTCCAACATGCATTAAATTATTCACTACATCAATTTTATTTAGGATAAATATCCTGTTGTAAAGGACTCAGAAAAGAGGTTTTTAAACTCAGGAGGTAAATATCTTTATATAAGATGTCTTACATACATATTGCAATTACTAAATTTTAGGAGTACGGTTATATTTATCTGAGTGTTGCCTAGAGGTAGAAAATACCAATCTACCATATATAACAGCATATAATGCAAGAAATTTTGGGGTAAAAATGCTATTTAAAAATAGGGTTTGAAATTATTTGAGTGTTTAAGAAATTTTTCATTGGCTGTTAGCAATATGTACTAATACCTGTGCAACCAAATCATCTTGACCAACTCACTTTCTGTGCATAACACAAGTAATGTAGTAGCGCCCTTTCGACGGGACATTAGCGTTAATGCTTAGGCCTGTCCATAGTTTATTTGAAATATAATAATTTCAAATATTTTGAAATTTTTATTAAAAAATAAATATTTATTTTATTAATTCATATGGTATTATTATGGAGAAGATTAAAGATTCATTATATATGGACTTGGTATTTTAGGTTTTTTTTAAAAAAAAAAGTTAGGAATCACATTATAGGTGTTAATATATGGTAAATGATATGTTTATATTTATCACAGCATTGCCCAGAGAGTTTTATTTATCTAAACTGGTTTCAATTATTTAATACATGTAATTGATTGCAAAATAAAATGACACATTCCACTGCTTGAATTGCTTCTTTCCTTAAGGTTTTATTGGCTATGCCAAAGAAGTGTTTGAGCTCATCAACTACCAGCCTATAGATAACACTGATGATGACCAACTGTACTACACCAAGATTTTCCTAAACAGGGCTCTCAGGGTAGGTTTGATAGAATTGATATCTGGAGGCATTCATGGAATGATCATCACTTTTAAGGTTGATAATTATTAAATTGAGCCTTCAAAGTAAGAAGGAATTGTTTCAATATTCAGTCATATTCAAATTAAATTTATTCTTAAATACTTAAAACAACTAAAAATCATTTTGTTGAAGAGTAAAAAATTATATTATGCTAAAAATACCCAAGAAGGAAGGTGAAATTGATCAATTTAAATGTTTTTGTTATTTCAAAAAAATCCTTTTCAGCATGAATGGAATATAAAACTTGACACAAAAGCAGAAATTTTCCAAAACCTGAATTTTGCCTTAGGTATGTCTCTCGTTTATTAATTTGAGTTATTTTGTAACATTCATCAATTAAATTTAAAAAAAGATTTTTCATTGGTGAAATGTCATAATTTAAAGAATAAATAATTAACAAAAACAATTTATCATCAGTATGAATTATTAGGATAGAAATGCCAGTGTTATTTTTAAATCAACACATGGAGCAGTTTATGATAAGTTAATTGAGGAAACCAAATCACAAATTATATTTTTATCAATTAAAAATGTGCACAGTCCCCCCCACACCCATGCCTTTTTTTTTACTGTTCACCCACACCCTAATTTTAAATTTACAACAAAGCTAATGAATTTTCGTTCCTCAGATTAAATTTCAAGACCACCATCATAATATTAACCAGTAATTTTAATCAATGCTCTTGAAGCTCCGTCTCCTAAATAAAATATAACTTCCCTACACTTTTTTAAAGCTATGGGAGTCGGGGAATGCTTTTAGAATTTAAAAAATTGTCAAATTGAAGAATAATAATGTGCAATTATAAGTAAAAAAATTTAGTTTGTCTATTTTTTAATGTACTTTTTTAACACAGGAGAAATAACACTAAAATATAAAGGATCACACAGTTACCTGTACAATGTCAAAACCGGCGCATCCCCAGTTGTTGTGCATGGCAATGGTCCAATCAAGGTAAGGTAATGTGGGGTAGTCTGGTAGAATTCTCAAATTGAGATTAGCTTTTTATTTCATGTAAAAGTAACTGAAGTAGATGTCTGACCTATTAATTTAATAAAACCAGAACTAATTGGGAGTGAATATTTCTGTATGTTTCAAATTCAAATATACAACCTTCATTTCTCTTTTAAAAAAAATTTTTGTGTTTAAATGTTAATTTATATCTTCGAATGTACAGCCCGAGTTTTACCGCCTTGCCAATTACCTGGCAGATGGGTGGACTGTCAGTTCAGGCTGTTTGTCATGCAAAGAAGATCTTTTGGACATTAGAGCCTTAAAGGTTTGTGAAAGGTCTTTTGAAATAAATGAATAGCTGTTTATATTAACTGTCTGTGCAGAGTTAGAAGTAATTATTTCTCAGGCTCATGTATTGATTTCGGGAAAGACTGATGAAAAAATAAACAAGCCAGTATTTTGAGTTAAAATTGTTTCAATGAAAATAACCCCTGTATTGCACAGGTATCAGCTGCTGAAGAGTGATCAGAGCCAACATTTCAAAAACTATTTTTGATTCTCTTGATGGTCACAGCCTTTGTCGTAAAATATATAGATTATTAAAGTTTTATTTGTTGCACCAAAGGTCACTTTTTATTGCCCTTTAGGAATCTGATTACCCAGTTGTGATGGTTGCCATGTTTGTTGAGTTTGCCACACCATTCATTAGAGAGTTCTTTGAGCGTGTTGCATCTCTGAGCTATCCCAAGGATAAAATGGATGTTTATATCCATAATGCAGTAAGTTTTTTTGTTTCAGTTCTCCAATAAATACAGTGAAGTGTACAAAGTAAATACTTGTTTTATAAAATAAAATGTAAAAAGTATTTGTGGCCAAGTGAAATATATCATTTCCAGAAAGATTTTAAATCAGGGAACAACCGGTTAGACATTTTCACCGTTAACCAAAGCCGGGTTTTTTAAGACTACTATTTGCCAAATGCAAGTAGGAATCCGAGTACTATTAGTCCATTATTCATAATGAAACTTACCGTATATTACCGTGTATAACTTGTTCCACGCATAATTCCATGTATAATTCTATGTATAATGCAATATGTTGATCTAATAATAATTTAATACAAATTAACTTATTTTATTAACTTTAATTAAATAAATATTTATTTTAAAATAAAAATGTCAAAATCCATTACATTATTATATTTAAAATGATCTGCGGCCATAATGATACAACTTTGCTAATATCCCTTCAAAGGGGTGCTACTAACATTACTGGTGTTAAGCACAGATACTATGCTTGCTCGAGTGCGGAATGGTTGCTTTGGCACTAGTAGGCTTATGATAATAAAAGTTATCATTTAACGATAATGGAGAATTTCTTAAACGCACGTATAATGAGAACCCCTACTTTTAACATTTATATCCATGTAGAGCATAGAGTGAAAAAAACCACAAACAAACTTCCATCCACATGAAGTTACTGTGAAAAATAATGGTTTACGTATAAGATGAACTAAATAACTTTGAAATTTTGGATGATATTGACTTTACTTTGTTAATTTAAATACAGAAATTTGTATTACTAATACTTCAGCTAGCATAATTAACTGATTAAGTATCTATAATATATATAAATTGCTATCAATGTCATCATCTGATTCAATTTTTAGATTAAAATTATTATTGATCTGTGCAAAAAAAATAACCCAAAAACCCCTCAAATTTGACAAAAATTAAAAAGTTGTTATTTATCCATTTGGGAAGGATGTAAACATATCAGAATGCTTGCTCAGCTAATGTTTTATAGTGTGGATATATAAAGTTTTAAGTAGCTGATGTTTTTTGTTTCTTTCTGGGTTTTGGTGGGAAATGAACTTAAATCCACCCATTTTAATATGCAAATTTATTGAATATCTCTAAAACTTTAATTTTTAACTAAATATTCCGATCCACCTCAGAAGTAATAGCAGTTTAGACGAAGGCAACTATTTGAAGAAGAAAAAAACAGATTCGGCGAGGGCGAATATACTAGACGATTTCCGGTTGTTCCCTATTTCAAATTAATATTCATAATTGTCTTTTAATGTTTTTAGAATACAATAAAATAATTTGTTCTCTGTTTTGAATGAAACAATGGGAAATAAAACTTATCTCTGATTTAGGTGGCGTATCATGATAAGGATGTAGCTACCTTTTTAGAGAACACTAAAGGAAAGTACAGAAGTGTTCGAGTTATTTCCCCTACTGATAATGTTGGGGAGGCAGTGGCCAGAAACTGGGCTATGTAAGTAGTTTAGATTTTTTTATCACATTTATACATTTTATCCCTTTTTTCCAAGGAAAGGAAGGCTGAAGTGATTTTTGACTAAATACATTTTATTGCCATTCAACACAAATTGTAAAAGAAAAAAATGTGGTGTCCCTTATGTCATAGCTTTTTGTTAAGTCTTAATTGCAAAAAACATTTTTGAATAGACGAAAAAGCTTTCAAAGCAGCTGAAGAAATTGATATTTTGTTGTTTATTTGTGCAAGTTCAGAATTGTGAGGTACTGAGCCTTTCCCATTCACAAATTTTGCAAAAAGTATATCTGGCAAAAATGAACATTTCAGAATGTCAAAAGGCTGCAGTTTCTGTATCATTATACTGCTCCTTCCATTTCTGATCTAGTTCTGCCATTGTTAACCTATGTAGAGTATCTTTTAGTTGCTACATTTGTGATGGGTTTTTTTATTGAATGTTACTGTTTTTGCTTATCAGGGATGAATGCACCAAGAAGATCTGCCAGTACCTGTTGAGTGTTGACTCCATTGTTCAGATTACCAATCCAGATATGCTGTTGGACCTCATGGAGCAAAACAGGTTGGGGCCTTAAACCTTAACCTCACATCCCAATTTTAAGCATATGCCTCTAGTGCCCAATATACATTACAATTTTTCAAGGCAAAATTTGTTATTTGTTACAAAATTTTTTGAAAGAACATATTATATATATAGTCAGTGCCATGGTACTTTAGTGAACTGTGAGGCCTGACCTGATAGGTACAACTAAAATTTAAAAAAATTATTTTTACATTTGTGCAGTTTTATTGTGATGCCCAGATGTTATATAAATTGATGAAAATTTATTTATTAAAGATCTTTCCATGTTAGAAAATATTGAATTCTTTAATCTGGTCAAGTTTTTTTCTATTTAAAAAATATATATTATTTTGCTATTATTCAGGTCGATAATAGCTCCCCTCTTAAAGAGACCAGGAAAATTATGGTCCAATTTCTGGGGTGCACTAAACAAAGACAACTTCTATGCCAGATCGGAGGATTACATGGACATCATCAACTATAGTAGAGTGTAAGTTGTAGGGGGACGCCTAATAATATCTTATTTACTTTTTTTTTTAACCCATAACTGTCGGGTGCATTTTTCTGTAGTTTCAAGCCATTTTTAGCATTTTCATAAGGTTGTCAGAAATGAAAAAAATCCCATTCTAAATGAATTCAGAGACCCTTACAAGTTTACATTTTCTGATAGTGCATTGAACAAATATCTTATGGTATGAAAAAAATGTGTTTTTACATTATGTATGTTGATATTGACCTTTACAGAGAGAGTAAAATTTTAATGCTCTACTTCTGAATTTAACCCAACCTCGTAGTCCATAAATTATTCCTAGGAATAAAGTTAAAAAAATTGACCCCCCAAAAATATATGATAGCATTGTTTTTTTTTAACCAATAAAATATTTATACTTTTCTAATAGAAAAATCCATGTTTGTTATTGATGTTTTATATTTGTTTATGATCTATTTCTATTGTAAGTGTGCATTTTGGAAAAGTAGCCTTAGTAAGATGAATATAGTTAATCAGTTTTAAATCCTTTATACTAAATTTGCTTTTTTTCATGGGTGGCTGGCAAAATCTTCAGATGGCTTATTGACCCACTTCCTGTCAACCTATCGAGCTGAAACTTGTCACAAAGACTTGTTGCCAATGACAATACATTATTTCAGATTTTTAGCTCCAACCCCAACCTCCAAAAATCAATTTCTCATGTTTTTTAAGGGAAACATGAAGGAAAATTCCTGATAACTGCCTTAAATAAGATTCATTTAAAAAAAATCGCATTTGTGTTTGGTGCGTTATATTTCCTTTTGTTTTGATATAGTTCAGGGGCGTGGAAAAATGTGCTTTTGCAAAGGGGGGGGGGGGGGGGGCACTAATTGGAATGCTTATGGAGTGATATACTTGTATGCCTGTTGGTCAAATTTTTATCCCTACCCCCATTGCTCGATATAACATTTTTTAGAGGATTTATACAAAAACCTATGCATTTAGGGGTTGTTTAATTTGTAATCATAAAGTTAAATTTCCTTAATCTTTTTTAAAGAGGTCTATGGAATGTTCCCCATGTAACCAATCTTGTGTTGATCCATGGGCACCGTCTGCCTGCACTGAAAGATGGTTACACCTACAGCAAAGACTTTGACCCAGACATGGCATTCTGCCAGAAAGCCAGAAGTGAGGTAAGTTCTGGGCTGAATCCGTATCCAAATTTTATAGGATTAAGAAACAAATAAAAAAAGCTGCCTCATATTGCATACGGTGGTAGTTTTAGTGTGATAGAATTTTGTATGAAATAGGAATATTAAAATATAGAAGAAGGAGAAGAGCATAATATGAAATTTCAAAGCTTAAGTTTAACAGATCATTTTAAGTTTTTCTGAGAAGGTTGATAAAATAGAACTTAAAATTAATTTGTATAAGAGCTAATTTTTTTTTTTTTTTTAAATTCAATTTTTATGCAAGCAAATTTTAGTACTTGTTTAATTTTCCTTGGGTTTTGCAGACCATATTCATCTACTTAACCAATCGAAACAACTGGGGACATCTAATTTACCCTGATGAGTTTGATACCAGCCATTTACACAATGAACTCTTTGAGATATTCAGCAACAGATTGGTAAGATTACCTACAAGTCTTGTAGTGCCTGATTAGCACTGTTATCTTAGTCTTTTTAAATATTATTTTATTATTTACAAGTTTTAAAAAAAGTTGCATGTCTTCCTTGACCAATGCCCCTAAGATAGATGTTAGAATACATTCGGTTGAGAATTCATGTTCCAGTTTCTTTTAATCTTTATTTACCTGCAGGACTGGGAGAACAGATATATTCACAAAAATTATTCAAAGGCACTGGAGGAAAATGCTGTCATTGAAATGGTAAGCATGTAATATTATTTGGCTTGCCCTTTTTTATTTCCTAATTTTAAAAAAATTCTATTAAGTAAATTTTCAAAAAGTTCTGGAATCCTTGCTTTCATCTACACTACTACCGTGATCATATATTTATTTGTGCCTTATGATAATATTGTAATACTTGTATTTTGGAAACTAAATGTATTTTTCATTGTTTCTCTAAAAAGCCATATTTTTAAATCCATGATCCAATGTAGGATAGTTTTTACATTTCTGCTCATTATGGGCAAACTTGATCTTTTCCAGAGTATTGTTCCATAGAATATTATTGTATAAATAAAACAATTCATAACAAAAATATAATGCAACTAAATGTTTGAGATGCTATTTCAAAATACTAAACAAAAAAGGAAAACACTGATTTGTTCAATTAATTTTTGTGTACATCACTCATGACTGAAATGTTATCAAAACATTTTCTAATGTTACAGCCATGCCCTGATGTTTACTGGTTCCCCATTGTTACTGAAACTTTTTGTGATGAGTTCGTGGCAGAATTTGAAAACTTTGGCAAATGGTCCAGTGGGAAAAATGAAGTAAATATGAATTTACATACAAATATGTTTATAAATCCCAAACACCTTACAAATGCTCTTCTGTATTGCCTGGAAGGCATTGAATAATAAAATATATAATTTATCTATCATTTTTTGCAATAAAAAAAAAAACTAACATTCTTAATGGTATTGTTCATATTTAAATTGTCAACATTTTTACAAGTAAAGATAATAATTTTTTTTCACGCAGGATCCCAGGCTTGCAGGTGGCTATGAAAATGTCCCCACTGTTGACATTCACATGAACCAGAATGGGTTTGAGAGGCACTGGCTTCACTTCCTGCGGGAGTATATCCGTCCCCTCCAGGAGAAAGTATTTACTGGATACTTCCATGACGTAAGTTGTCAGTAAATAAATACATTTTATAAAGGTCTGTACAGTAAAAAAAAAAAAAAAAAGTGTAACTTTATTAAATTTTTTTCTTCAAATGATATTCCTTGAATTTTTATATTTGAATGGCTCAATGACTTGGATCTTGAGGGTAGCTGGGAGTATATCCCTCCCCCCCAGGAGAAAGTATTTACTGGATACTTCCATAACGTAAGTTGTCAGAAAAAAAAAACATTTTTTAAAGGTCTTTACAGTAAAAAAAAAAAAAAAAAAAAGTGTAACTTTATTAAATTTTTTTCTTCAAATGATATTCCTTGAATTTTTATATTTGAATGGCTCAATGACTTGGATCTTGAGGGTAGCTTGTTTTAAAATATATATCAATGAAATTTCAAATAAAATAATTCATTCCAAAAGTTTTCCACTATCTATAAAAAGTTATTTTTAAAGTACCTTTTAGCATTTTTTTGGCAATCATATATTTATTTATAAAAATTGTAAACTGCATCAGTGTATTTTAAAAAATAAATCTAAGATGTAGCTTTATCTCATCATGCCCGGTCCGGGGGGGTCTTACCCGACCCATTTGAACATAAGGGACCCAGTTTGCGTGGGGTCCCCCGAGTAAGGTCAAACATGTGGCCATAGAATTATTCTGTGGGATGGCCCTCTGTCTCTGTTCTGCACTAACGGTTACGTAGGTGGCTCCAATCCCGAGGACATGAATCTTTTGTTAGTCATCGTTCAAGAGTGAGAGCTCTACAATGTATTTTGCTATTCTCTACCATTAAAAAAAAAGTATCTAAAACAATAATTTATGCATAGCCTCTTTTGTTTCTACTTCGCTCAAGCAAAGGCCCCTTAAAAACTCTTGGACTCCCAGGCGCCCAAGGCTTTAGTTTCACACTAGATTTACTTTGAAGCAATGACCATCTCATTTGTTTTTATTCACAGCCCCCTCATGCCATCATGAACTTCATTGTTAGGTACAGACCAGATGAGCAGCCGCTGTTGAGACCCCATCATGATGCCTCCACCTACACAATCAACATTGCTCTCAACAGGCCGGGAGTTGATTTTGAGGTTAGTTTTTTATTTTATTTAATCCTTGGGATCAGTGTGTCTTGTGTACATGTTCATGTGTGTTGGTTTTATCTGTGGCCAAGGCCTGGTGTTAATGTCAGGATAACTGAAGACATCTGGTACTGGGTGTAGCACTCACAATTTAATAATTTAATCTTATAGGAAATACAAGGATCATTGATTATTCACAGATTTTCCGGAAATAAACTTTTATTTATTTATTTTTTTTTTTTGAAAATAATATAATCCGAGATGACATCATAGTGTAGCATTTCATTCATTTAACAGACCAGAGAGAAATCATCTTTTAACTTGTCAATTGATCTTAACTCATTCCCGATGACATTGCTGCTTCCGTACTTAATTTGTTCCTGAGGAAGGGATGTAACTCAGTTTTGCAATTGATTTACATTTGTAAATTATTTTTTTAAGCTACTAAATATTAACTAATATTAATGAATTAAGGATAAAGGCATCCAGAAATGAATAAGGTTTGATGAAAAAAATAACATTAACAATGAAAAAATAACAAACAATAACCCAAAAAATTGATTTTTGGCACCTCATATGAACACATGCTAGATATATGACACATTAAGTCGCAACAGTTGGGAATGAGTTAAGGGAATGAGTTAACTGGATATAGTCAGTTTGTACTGCAAACAGACTCATTCATTACAAAACAATGCTTGAAAATTCACAAGTACCCGCGGAGATAATAAAAATAATTATTTATAAAATATATGTTGCAAAGGATGATATATTATATATGTCTTGATTTCAGAATCAGAAATTATTTAATAGTGTTCACAAATATTCTTTGGATAATAACCTTACAAATTATTATTTGTTGTTTCTTGTTTTGTCTTGTCTGCTGAAGAAGGCATCTTGCCGAAACTTCCTTTTAATTGTCCTGTCTTTTTTTTCTTCCAGCCTAAACGTAATCTTGTTCCACTGTTTATCTAAGTGAATTACCATATTGCTCTATTTTATGTTCCTAACGCCCTAAATTGTCTTCAGGGAGGAGGCTGTCGTTTTGTTAGATACAACTGCAGCATAACCTCGCCAAGAAAAGGCTGGATGTTCATGCACCCTGGACGTTTGACTCACTACCACGAGGGGCTGAGGACCACAAAAGGCACTAGATACATCATGATTTCTTTTGTTGACCCTTAAAGGCACTGCAGTGCAATATTTTAAAGGGTGACTGTATTGATTGAAAATGTTTTAAACAAAATATTTTTTTAAACATCAAAACCATTTTTATATATCTTTACTTCTTAATAAGCACTCATTTGAGTTCTTTCTTGTTCCAGAATTATCAAAGTAAAATTTTATTTAAATTTACAGGTGACGTAATCAAATTTGATTCAAAGATATATTTATTTTTTTATGGCAGTTTACAATTTTTGCTACATTTTCCAAACGAAAGATTTAGATGAAATGCTGAATAGATTGTAATATCATGATATAGTTTTATATTGCTCTTTAGTGTCCCAGGTCTGACAGATTGCATGTATGTGGTTGTTCTTATACCATCACATAATTTATCACCATTTCTACTCCCCTTACCATTTTGTGACAGTTTGTCCTCATACCCTCCCAGTTCTGTGATGTGTTGCTGCCCCAGGCCGTGCTGCACATTTGATTCAATTGAACTTGTTTCATTGGTAGGCTGGATAATATAATGTAAGATGGATACAAGGAATTAGTTGTTGTGTATGAATTTAGTAGATCACATCAAAGTTGAAAAGAGCCCTTAAAAATAATCCTTGTTTGACATATCAGTATTTTTGTAATCACAACCAATCTCTATTGAACCGTATTCCCTGTAATTGCTGTTACACATTGAATATAAAAACGTATCAAACTTAAAATGTGAATTTACTTTTAAAAAACAAAAACACCTTCGTTTGTTGTTTTTACTACAAAAACAATGCTACTTATGTTAGCTGTGCAAACGACCACCACTCTTTTTATGCAGCTTTTAGTTTATTCTAGTCATTGATGTCTCTTATAAGGTGTGTATGAGTGTGTATTCTAATTCTTGCTATGATTTTATTCTTTGAGAGCATTCTTTTAAGGCTGAATGATTTGAAAGAAAATATATTGTTCCATTTAATGTTACATTTAAGGCTACTCGCTTATTCATATTCAATCTTTACACTAAAATACTGTTTAAATAGATATTGATTTCAAATTTCATATCTCTCAATGTATTTCCTTCTATGGTTAATCAAACCTTTTCAGGTGAGAAAAAATAACTTTTTGCTATTAGAAAATTCATCTTGCTCTCATAGGTCTATAAAACATGTCGAACATTTAAAAAAAAATTTTTTATTTAAAATTTTTTTTTATTAAGATCAAATGCATTTTATATGTGACATAAGTTGTATCCTCTTTTATTATTTAGAGGCATTTACAAATTAGCCACTTTTAACTCTCTAACGTTAATCTAATCATAGTGCTTCATTGGACTCTTGTTCTTGGGTCAGGCTGATTTGGGAATTTGTACTTTATCTCTTTAATGATAAAAATCATAATTTAAAAAAAAATTTTTTTTTAAAATTAAATGAAGTGTTGAGTGAATGTTTAATGAAACTGATAACGGAGATTTTTCCATGGCAATAAACCTGATGCAACCTATAGCATAGACCCCTTTCTAACTGATGAATTTCCTCTCCCAAGGTGACCTAAACCGCATAGGATCAGCACAGCGAAAATTAACCTAAAAATGGCATGAATAGCTAATGGCAATAGAGTTTCACTGAAACTTTCTGCTAACTTCATTGATGTTATCATATCTATTCCGCCTGTACCCCGTGGGCTGGACCTATTCTCACTTCTCGCATATTGTCTTGTGTTTGGCATTGTTTCTTTAAAAAAATTTTTTATTATAAAACTCCTATAGGTACACTAATTAACATAAAGTGCATCATAGTATGGGCGTCTCTGATTTCTTCCGGGTACTTTGAAATCATAGCTTATAACTGATTTCCATTCTTTGTTACACCACATGGTGGATTTAAACCCTACATCCCTCATTGAAAGGCTATCCTTGTATCAATGGTTACAAGTAGGGGACCATTGTGTGATAACATTTTTTTTATTTAAAAGAGCAGTTAGGTCATTTACTGTTATAGTTTCTAATTTTGGACTCTGAGGTCAGCCCAAGCTTTGCTTTTTTTGATGTCAACTGATGTTACCCTCTTTGCTACTAGTTAAGTTTATAGCGACACATTAGCCATCCAATTATTTTATTTTATGTGACTGGACTATATTAATGTGCCACCCTCTTTAACACCGCAACACAAAATTTAAATTGCAACTGTTTCCATAAAATGAAAGAATGAATTAGGCACCAAACACACTTGCTGCATTTTTAAGCATCTCATTTCTCGCTGTTTTCAAGGCAACTTATTTTGCGCCTTACTGAACTCTTGAGTACACCATAATTTCTTTCTTACCTAAAGGATTATATGTACCGGGCATTGATAAGAATTCTTAAATTGTGCTAAAACTTGGTATGCACAGCATCAAAGATTTCTCTGTTGTAGCACCCAAATCCTAGTCAAACAGATTGTTGGAAGGGCAGTTAAGATGATAATTTGTAATATTATTAGAGGAGTATGTGAAAAATCTGTTAATGAAATAATTACATTCTCAATTCAACTTGACTACAGTACCGTATCTATTTGAGATACCCCGTATTCATATTCAGCTTACCATGATCAAAACAAATTTATCGCACTAAAGCTCTTCAATAACATTTTATGTGAATTAATCTAATACCGTATTTTTTTTACACCTGTCTTCTATGACTTTGATTTATTTATATATATCTTATACCAAAAATATTTCTATATTTTATTGTTTCTTGAGTTTTAATTTAAGGAATCTGCATATAGTGAGATAAGGATGTTAGCTGAGTTGTACATATTTGAAATAATTAATTTTTTTTTAAGGCTTCTGTAAGAAGGTAATAATCTCATAAGTGAATTTACGTCTGGGAAGCTGATAAAGGTTTATTAAAGTGATAAACTGGCACAAAATTTCTGATTTAAAAAAAAAAAAAGATTAAAATTATAAGAACTGGTGTGTCCCTGCACATAGTTTTGAGAATCACTGTTTCAGGTTACATTTTCTTTAGCTGTCAGATGATTCTCAGGGAATTCATTTCTGTACTCGCCTGTAGTAGAGAAAGGTATTCCTTCAAAGCACTCATCATTGGCTTTATTTTTGTGGTGATTTTACAAGTGTAATGTACATTAAACAATATGTCAATGTGTGTTACAGACTAAACATTGGTGCTAGAGGGTTTTATCCCTCAAATATTTAACATTGTATACAACTGCATGTTGTGTGTTTATTACTTTTCAAAGAATAAATTGAAATCTTTTATCAAACCACCCAAAAAAATTTTTTTTTTAAATGTTTGTTTTCAATGTTTTTTTTTTTGTTTTTTTAAATGCTGTTTTTATAAAAGCTGTGTAGATGTAAGTTGTTAAGTTTGAGAGGGAGATGTAAAAAAAAAAAAAAAAAAAGGGTAAAAGTGGCCCATTTATACCACACAGTAGCCGGGTTCTCCATAAAATAAAACCACTGGATTCATCTCCCTTTGCTCCCTGTCAGTTACACCATAGCTCTTGACTGGAATGAATGTCATTTGATGAGCAATCACTTGTGCTAGGGTTTTTTTGTAACTCTTCCTTTTCATACGGAATCTCCTTCAATAACTACAGAGTTTTATGACGGATTGAAGTACTACCATTGGAAAACAAATATTCCTTGATTTACCTGTCGGCGTTTAAAGAAAATCTCTGTACATTTAGACTAGGGCTGGTGATTTAATAGTTTATACTTTTCTCTATTGAAAATAAAAAGTTGTATAAAATATTTCTTGGCTTGGTAAAAAAAATTATGAACTGTTTGATTACCAGCCATAAATGTAAAGAGATTTATTGAAACAGCTGTCTATTAAACAGTTTATTCTTTTCTCTAAAGTCAAGAAATATTTATGCTGTTTTGTTTTGGTTAGCTGTATTTAATTTTTTATAAAAACATATTGACAGTGCGTATTTTAAATGCAGAAATGTGGAGAATAGAGACCATCTTAATCATGTCTCTGAAATGTGGAGGTGGCAGGCTGCACATATTGCTGGTGCTGTCAGGTACATTGAACTGCTTTAGAATCACAACACTTCTGATCACAATGATGTATTTTGGTGACCATCTAACAAGATGTAAGATATTTCCTAAAGCATTTAAAACCATTATTTCTGCAATTTCTATTAAAAAGATTGATGAAATCTTTACCATGGAATTTAGTGTCCACGAATTATATTAGCTGCCATTTTTTAACAATATATTTCAAAATTAATGATAAATAAACTTTTAAGGTAACATACAATATACTTTGTAATTATTTTCTGTTGTATATGTTGGTTTTTTATTTTTAAGTCAACAAGCTTTAGACATTGGGCAAAGAACTTTTAATTGAATTGAATTAAATATTTAAATAGCCCTTGTATCCATGCTACTTTAGCATGCTCACAGCACTCTGATGTTCTTAAATCTATTTAAATAAAAAAAGTCTTTAAATGTTTCTTAAATGATTTTTTATCACTTTCAATTTCCCTCAAAGATTGGGGCAAACTGTTCCATAATTTTGGCGCTATCGCTTCAAAAGAGCGCACTCCATATGACTTTTTTTATGTGTCCATCCACACTAGGAACTCTTAGTCAGTAAGGACTGTGTTGAAGACCGCAGGTTCTATAAGGATACGTATTTATAAATCAGTTCTTTAAGATATTCTGGTGCAGAGCCTTCTATACAGCTGTACGCCAGGGACAGCATTTTGTAGTCAATTCGCTCACTTACAGGAAGCCGACTTAGATAAATAAGAACTGTGGTGATGTTGTCAGATTTTTTTATCCGTGATGCAATGCGTGCTGCAGTATTCTGTACCTTCTGGAGTCCTGAATTTGGTTATAAGGTAAACCCCACAACTATTACAGTAATGTAATCTTGACTGGATTAGAGTTACTGCTACAGCATTGGCTGTTCTCCTATTGAGTTGAGGAAGCAGCTGACCCGGAGCACGCAGATGACAGAAGCATGCCCTCCTAACCACAGAACTGATATGGGGAATCATTCTAAGTTTAATGTCAATATAAAGCCAAGTCACATTTGAACTGTTCAAGTTTGAGTGAGTAGATGATTTATTTATTTATTTTATTTATTTAGGCATTTTTATATAGCGCTTACCTTAAAGCTCTAAGCGCTTTACAATTATTAAAAACATGTAAACTAAGTAAAATAAAAATGAGACACTAGGATAGTAACTACTATACTATAGAAACAATTAAAATGGCTATAAAACGAGGACACTTTGGCACGTTTAGGCCTATACTACAGGATCAACCCGAGACAGAAAATGAGGCAGGGCAAGGAGGGTGCATCACAGGTCATAGGTGGACCTAAACAGATAAGTTTTAAGGGACTTTTTGAAAGTGGACGAAGTTTCACAATGACGGATATGGAGGGGAGCTGGTTCCAGAACGTGGGCCCATGGAATTAGAAGTAGCGTTCACCGATGGTCTTAGTTTTGGTTCTTGGGATTGAGAGGGTTCAATTGTCAATGGAAGAGCGTAGTTGTCTTGCGGGGATGTAAGGAACCAACAGTTCAGAGAGATAGACAGGAAAGTGAGGGTCAGTGAACGAGTTGAAGCATAGATTGGCAGACTTGTACTTGATGCGAGAGGATATTGGAAGCCAGTGGAGTTGCCGCATGTGTGGTTGAATGTGGTCATGTTTCTTTGATTTAAAAATGAGTCTGCATGCTGAGTTCTGTGCCTTCTGAAGTTTGTCTATGTGGTGTTGAGGAATGCCTGCGAGAAGAGTGTTACAGCAGTCAAATTTTGAAAGAATGAGTGAAGAGACGAGAGTTTTTGTGGCATCAAAAGAGAGGAGGTGTCTAATGGTGCTGATTTTTCTAATTTCGTTATATGCTGATCTGCATATATTCGTGACATGTTTGTCCATGGAGAGGGTGTCTGTAAGCGTGACTCCAAGGTTTCTTGCAGAGGAAGAGAGTGTGATGTCAGAGTTGCCAATAGATATAGAAGAAGGAGCGGATGGAGGGAGAGGTTTGTTTTGAGAGTGGATGAGAAGGATTTCCGTTTTATCATCATTTAGCTTCAGATTGTTGCAAATCATCCAACGCTTTACGTCGTCCACGCAATCCTGTATGCGAAGGATTGTGGCATCATGTTGATCAGGAAAGCAAGAGTCACTGATTTGAGTGTCATCAGCAAAGGATTGACTGGAAACTGAGTGGTGGCTAATGAGAGATGATAGAGGTTTAGTGTAGAGGATGAAAAGGACCGGCCCAAGGACCGATCCTTGAGGAACTCCAATAGACAGGGCTGAAGGTTTGGAAGAGCGGTTGGAAATAGAGACTTTTTGAGTTCTGTCAGAAAGATATGATTGAAACCAGTTTAAAGCTGAGCCAGTAAGTCCGAAAGAAAGATGAAGGCGGTCAAGAAGAATCTGGTGGTCAATGGTATCAAATGCAGCAGAGAGATCTAACAGAGTGAGAATAGAATGATTCACTCAGTCTGACAGCTGGTAATACAACGGTAACCAACATCTTTTATATTTGAATAAATGCCTTTGACACAATTAAGGATTTTCTATATATTTGACCCGAGCCGAAACCCCTTTGTTGCCCTGAGAGCCCTAATTCGTAAAATCTCCCCTCCTTTTACATTGGGGAGATTTCGCGGAGTTGCTCCCTGTGATGTCCCACCCCTAGTGGCGAAGCATCTGGCTACAACAGGAACGCGAAAGGGGTAGTTTCCTTAAATTTAGACCCTAGAAAGTGGATTTTCTACCTCACTATGACCCCCCCCCCCTGTCACCAGTGGGGGAAACGTGATCCCATGTTTTGGCCATCGCAGACAGGAGTATCATCCATGGCCCCCGTCTGCGAAGGTTTCCTCAGAGCTGTCGACCACATGGATACTATTAGTGCTTATTTCTAAAGTGTTACTGGGAACCCCTGGTCCCTAAATAAAACACCACATCACAAGAAGTTGATAGAGACGCACGTGGACGAAACAGTTGCTCAGGAGACCCCCATCAATAAACCCCTTTGTTATCTATAGGATCCTCAAGCGTCTGCTGTATTCACGTACCCTAGCTCCTAGCATTTGTACCTAAATTCATTCATCACAGTATGCTTTGAGACGGGTGTTTACTGTTAACCCCTGCAAGCTTCCAAGGTCCCTGCCAACACAAAGAACCCATTCCACTTCAGCCACAGGCTGCCATGATGGACACACTGAGGTAGCACTGCTGCCCGGGGGGGGGGGGGGCAGGGGCAAGGGTAGAATGAACCATTGTATTTAGTAATATTCTTTCTTGTCCATTCAATCATAATTTCCAAAGCGAAATTTGACAAATTCTATAGTCCAGGGGCTCTAAAACTTTTTGATACGTTGTATAATCTATCTGATTAAGAAGATCATTAGATGGGGACCCTAAATAAATAATCAGATAATTAGTCAATTTAAAAGCTGTCCCGTTCAAAAATTGGTTGAAAAATTAAATTAGTATCCCTGGTCCTGTAAGTCACGGTAGGAGGTGTAAGCTGCGAGTTCAAAACCCAGTTTTTCAGTAGACCTATAGAATGTCAAGCGCATTTTTAAAATCAAGTTTGGTTTAAATGTGTCTATTAATTTTAATTTTAGCTATAAATATCATGCAAGAAGGAAAAAAAAACGAAATTCAAACTCCGTCAGCATTTCCTTCTGGATAATCAAGTGTTATAACTGATGTATCCCAAGTTTGATCAAGATCCATTACACCAAGTCGAATGGCATGCAGCATAAGCAGACATATTTTTTCCTGTACAAGCGCCTATAGTAGACACATATTTTAAAAGAAATAAACACGAATGAACTTTGAAATCTTTTTTTGAGATATTTCAATGAACATATTTTTATTTAAGTCATACAACTAAATAAAAAAAAATCACCATGTAACACATTGTTGAGCACCGATAAGAGGATTTTATAGTTTTTCGTCGTTCAGTGTCTTGAAACCGTTTCAGACTAACTGTTACACCAACATGTCATTATGTGATGTCATTAAAAAATCTAGACAGAAAATTAAATTCTATATGACATTTGAGAAGCTTATAATTAATGTACAAAATGTATATACCGGGTATTTTAATTTAAAAAGTTAGAACCACTATGGGCTGACATTGTTCCGCGAGTAACAAGTTGTGCCTGTGAGACATTGCTACATTCCTGAAATGTACCAGCCCATTCAGGGACGTGAGACATTGCTACATTCCTAAAATGTACCAGCCCATTCAGGGACGTAAATGCTGTATCGGGTTGTTGGGGGGGGGGGGCCTTAATCACAAACTTGCGATTCTCCCTTCTCCACCAAATCTACTTTATAAAGTTTGTAATAAAATTACTAAAATACTCCCCTCCCCCCAGGCCTGGTAGCCCCTAGATACGCCAAAGGACCCTTTATGCACGCCCGGGAGCTATGTGATAGTTCTAACCAGAGTTCAAACCGCCCCCCGCCCCAATCTTTAACCACTCAATGAACTATAGTTTCTTAAAATTATACATCTATTTCTGTATGTTTAAAGAATACGACTGCACAGCTAGAATATAATCGCACAGCTAGAATATGACTGCACAGCTAGAATATGACTGCACAGCTAGAATATGACTGCACAGCTAGAATATGACTGCACATCTAGAATATGACTGCACAGCTAGAGTATAATCGCACAGCTAGAATATGACTGCACAGCTAGAATATGACTGCACAGCTAGAGTATGACTGCACAGCTAGAGTATGACTGCACAGCTAATCCTTTGTTGAGAATATTGTTTTGAAAAGCCCACTCTTCTGTAAACATAGAATAAAGCTTTATTTAAAATGCGTAACAAAAGCGCACGGAAAAGCACCATTCAAAAGCTGGTTGAGTTTACAATTTTATTTTAATAATAGCTTTGGGTGTAAGGGCATTAAGACCAAACTTTCCAGGAACCATCTGTAGGTCAGGTGGAATGAACATGTCAAATTTGGTTGCGATCGATTGTTTGGCTTTCTTGTGATTGATCGACCCATCAACAAATTTACAAACAAATCAATACAGCCACACCGAGCTTTATATAGAAGTTAGATTTATATATAAATTAATGTTACAACAAATGAAGTTTTTTTTTTTTAAATTGGCATAAATAAACAACTAATTCATGATATTAATTTTTTTCCCCTTTCAAAATCCCCTTCTCTCCTTTTCCTTTCTCCTTTCCTCCCTTAGCTCCGCCTTTCTCTCCTCTGGCTCATAACGCAGCTCATCCTCACTGTCCATAAACATCTCAATCTCCAGGGTCGCACCTGTCAATTATAACATAATATATATTTATTATTATTTGTGTGTAGAGTGAACTCATTTGGATGATGAATGTAACGAAAGGGGGGAAGTACAATAGTCAAAAGTGGTTTCAATGGGAGCCTGTACAGCAGGCCTGCACACCTCAGAATGTAAGGCGGGCCGTAATACTTCATGAAAAACTTGTGCGGACCAGAAGAAAATGAGACAGGACTTGTGCGGGCCAAAAGAAAATCTAACAGGGGGGAAAGCTAATAAGAAAATAAGAATAAAGAATATTTAATTGCTTCGCGGGCCGCCAAGTGGGTGCTGGCGGGCCGTATGTTGTGCAGGCCTGCTGTACAGAATAATGATGCGAGAATTCCTACAAATAAAGAGATATCTCGGTTATTTCGAAAACCCATCCACAGTCGCGGCAATTTAAAAAAAAACGCACGATGCTCTGGACAGGACTATTCCAGTAGGATGCCAGATAGAGGCGCAAGTGGTTTGAACAGACATAAAGCAAGGGCTCATCGGTCGATCAAGACTGAGATTGAATGATTGTGTGCAGACGAATTGTCATCAGATTCAGATAGGGGCAAGCAAGTGAAGACGAAAAGCCCTTGGATCGGTCTGAATGATAGGGTGTGGTGGAGCAGACCAGGGCCTTACGTGGGTTGTAGCGCCACTGATTAGTATTGAATTAAAGGATGGTGTAGGGCAGGCCATGGCCTTACATGGTCTGTTTTGCCACTGATGATGATGACCGGATCCAATGGGAAGAACGATTGGGGTGGAGGCGGATATAGTTGACCTAACGTGACCAAACGTCCCGTAAAAAAACGGGATCGTACCCGGGTGTCCCGAAAAAGTCTCTCGGGACGCCTAAATCTCCCGTTTCTAAAACCAAACACATTTTCACATCACAAATACTTCCTAAGTTATAATAAAACTTATAGTAATATGTTGGCTATCTGTGTAGCCAGTGCCAGTAGTGATGTGGACTCGCGTGATGGCTGCATTGCTCCCACTCCACCACTCTGCCGACGATGTAAAATGATTTATTTTCGTTTATGACATGTCTCAGAGTTCAAATTAAATTACAAAAGTGAAGGTACATTTTAAAAGATTTCTAGGTCTCAAAATAGTTTAAATGAGCATATTTCAATTAACAGTTTCCGGCGGAGGTCCCCTGACCCCTCTTTAGCTGGAGGGTACCCCCCCCCCCCCCCCCCCCCCCCCCCCCCCTGTGTCCCGTTTTTTCCAGTTCATGATTTGGTCAGCCTAAGTTGACCACAAGCCTACCTTAACCCAGGTCAACCAAATTGTAAGTCGATCATGGGGTGGTGTGAGGGGAGGGATGCATTTTAGCGCGAATTAGGTTGGGTTTAGATAAGTATTTTATAACTGTAACATAAAAAAATGTATTACAGACAGGAACAAGAAAAGCTTTAACTAAATGGTTCATGGAGAAATATAAAATAGCAACTTTCATTAAACGTATCAAATGATTTTCATTTTAAAATTCATAATCGGATTACACCAATCAACATTTTCACAGGAATTTTTAACAAGGAAAATTTGCGCGTTGGAAAAGTATTTAGTTAACGGAACATAATGAGTACACTAGTCATTTTTTTTCCCTTTTGATACAAGGGCAGGGATACAGAAAATATGAACCGTTCTTTCCGCGGCACTCTTGTGTCTCGCTATACACACAGCGGTGCAGCTACTACAAAGCGTTGGCATTGACATACACACACTCTGGCCTACCTTCATGGAAATCCACGGCGTTGTCTGGGTCGTTCATACACTTGTGTCTGTGCCAAACCCAGTGCTCCTCCTGACACTGGTCGTTGCAGTACCGCGTCTTCTTGCACCCCCTGCACACCAGCATGTTGTAGCTGCTGCTGCCGCACCACCCGCACGTGTACTCGACCGGGTACGGCGGCGTGATGTATCGCCCGTCCTTGTCCCTCGGCGTCGTGTCTTCCACGGTGGACACCACGAGCCCCGGCGGACTCCTGTCTTGATTCTTGGCCGTGAACTCCCCGGTCTTAGGCACCCGGGGCGCCGTGGGATAATTGGAGTAATCTTTGGGGTATACAGTTGTTATGAGAGTGTAGGCGTCTACGGTCCCAAGGGAGTTAACGTCTACCTCGGCGTCAGGAAAGGCGTAAACAATTTTTTCTTGTCTCGCGAAGCCGTAAGGGAAATGGGAAAAAAATTGCTCGGGGTACATTGGCCTCCCGGTCGTGACGTCATCGTCCCCCGAATCGTCGTTGTCGCCATCGTAAGGTTGGGGCTTATGCGATCCCTCGCCCTGCCGTTCGTTGTCTAACTCCTCAAGGCTGTCGCCGAAATCCTGAATCTCGCCGGTTCTGTCTGGCCGATCACGTGACCTGTGACGCAAGCCTTCGCGTGGCTCCGGCGGTTCCGTCCCACGCGATTCCTTCTCCGCGCCTGCTCTTGCGGGTGACGACTTTTTACCCCCGTCAGATTCAGTCTGGGTATCCGGGCCGACTTCTATCCCGGGAGCATCTTTGAAACCCAGAAGGTAAAGCAGCTTAGTCCACAGGAATGAGAAAATCCAGAGAAACATGGAGGCGGCTGTTCGCAAAGATGTGCTAAAAACCTGGTTAACAATATAAAATAGCTGCTATTTAATAATTCGTTCGACAGAAATAATTTAGATTGGAGACATTTTCGTTTATCCTCGTGTTTTTTTTTTTCTTTTCAAACCCTACGTATTTTGTAAAAAACAAAAAAAAATATGAGCTTAATTTCACCAAACATATAATATTTAGATCTGAATTAAACCATGCATATTCCAACACCGTAAATTGTAGTGAAGTAAAGGGACTTTCTTTCTGTGATGTTTGAGAGGTCAGTGTGTGTACTATATGTCAAGGTCACGAAATCGAAGGTAGTGTGTGTGTTGTGACAATTGGGTTATGTGAACGAGTGTAGAAAGGGCTACTATACATGTTTATGGATTTTCAAAATTTATATTTTTATTATAAATCGTATATAACCGGCATAATAATGTTAAGGAGACATGGGTTGTTTACAAATGACATTACATATTTATTAATCTATGATTTTATGTGATTTAAAAACAAAATTATTTAAAAATTATTTTAAAAAAAAAACAACCTCATTTTACTCTGTTGTTCCTGAAACTGTGTTACAAAATAAATTAGAAACGCACTAGATTTCATAATAATTGATGAACCATCCACTATTTGTATGCAAATGTTAAACTCCCCAGCCCCATTTTTGTTTTAAAATATATTTAAAAAAAAAAAGTTTTGATTTTATCTAACTCAATATACATGAATGGAATCGAGGACATTAAATTTTTTGCTAATAACGAATTTTTAAAAGCATGATGCCATTATACGACATTTTATAATTAACACCTATCTCTATTTTAACAGACATGCTTTTATGATGAAATGTAATCTGAAAACAGACTGCATAAAACTTAGCAACAACTTTATTCACTTTATAGACCTTTATACCGGTGTCAAGTTAGTTTTAACACAGAGTTATTTAACTCTTTCAACGTGTGGATCAGTCAAATATAAATATATAAAAATGCCGATAAATGCGAACAACAAAAAGTAAATATTTGGCTTATGATCAGGAGCGGCTAGTTTTCAAAATAATTCGACAATTATAATCGAATTCTATGAGCCTGTAACAAGATTAACCTGAACAATGTGGATCCTAAATATATATCGAATAAGGCGATATTTTATTTGTTCCACTAATTGTATTCGATGAATGCCGCAGATTTCTATTACTTAACAAAAAATTATAACAAATAAAATTTAGTACCAGTAGTTTTTTATTAAAAAAATATTATTTATTTATACATTTTTTCCCGGGGGGGGGGGGGGGACGCAGACCTCCCCCCCCCCCCAAAGGTTGCCTGAAAGAAACCCTGCACACAATTTCAATGAAAGAAGGCTGTTACGTTGAATATACTGATTTTTTCATCTGTCAAAGTCATACAAGAGTTAAGACTGCAGTCAAGGAGGAAGTAAGAAGACAGGTAATAGAACGATTTCATCGATTCGGCTTGAAGATACAACAGAGCAACAACCGTCTATGATAGTCTGGGGTTCAAATCTCAAATAATAGAAGAATATCTTTATCAACCTTCCTATTCATTATAACGTAGATCAACAAGCCTACTAGAAATTTGTTTAGCCCATTTAAATACCTGAAAGTTTGTAGATAATGGAAACTCTGGGGTAAGTGGGGAAAATGAAATGAACCCAACGTCTATAACTTATAAGTCAGATTTTCATATAATATCAACATAAGAAACTCTTATTCCCCTCTTATGCTCACGGCTAATGGCACGGCACGGATTTTTTATATTTATGTTTTAAACAAATACCTTTGTTTACAAATGTTAAAGGGGGTGATATTTTTTGTTGAAAAGGCAAAAAATAATTATTACAAAGGCACAGTCTTATAAAATTTAAAAATAAAAAAGCAAAGTAAGCATTTTTTTAAATAATGAAGTTTTTGTAATCAATAATGCCTAATATAGAGCTAACTTAAAATTATAATGGCTAATCAAATTGTGTCTGTATCATGTCACCTGTTACTGGAAAAAAAAAAAAAGTTTTAATATCGGGAAAACCCCAAATTTAATATCGGGAAAGCCTGGAGTTATTATTTAAATTTAGTAGGCTACAGGTTATGACAAGTAAAAAAAATAATGTCTCTTGTCATTTATAAAGCTTACTACTTACTGTTAGTAATAGTCTACGCTTTTGAATAAGGAACAGGGCTGGACTGGGCCGTCGGTACACCTAGCGTCGCGAAATCCCGGTGGGCTTCAAGTCCCGGTGATATTTTGGCCGCTTCTACATTAAATCAAATGGCCTGCATTTAATACTAGACTTGACTTGACTCGGCTTGACTTGCGTAATTGAAATTGAATATCTTTACATTATTATAAGTATACCTATCATTAGAACTCTCTCAATTTCGTTCCTGTCCGCTTAGGCTTAGTAGACACTGAAGTCTGATGTTGATGATCAATCTGAATCTTCAATGTAGAAACTAATTATTATTATTTTTTTTAAATTATTCAAAAGCAACATGATTAACAGAGATAATAAAAATGAACTATTAATTACAATGATTAATAGTAATAGGCATTGAAAGTGTGTCCCTGTCAGTGTCGGATTATTAAGAACATCGGAAGCCCCAACTTCCCTCCCAGGCAGTTGTAATTTTGCGCCCCCAACCCCCCCCCCCCCCCCCCCCCCCCCCCCCC
>CAXITT010000230.1:95549-113681 GCA_964033795.1 Lymnaea stagnalis | reverse complement strand
AAAAAAAAAAATAAAAAAATAATTTTTTTTTTTTTTTATTTTAGATTAGAAAAAGAAAAAAAAAAAAAAAGGTAAGTCGGTGGCATGAAAGAAATGTAAAAGTTTATAGTAAACAGAAAAGTAATTGTTTCTAAAGTTCCTTGTGGTAAATTTGCAAATGCAAGAATAAGTGTAATTAGTAAGACATGCAATTAAATAGGGGAAATACAATGAAGTACTCAAAAGAAGTCAGAAAGCACTTTTTTGTTTGGGTTCATTCTCTGGTGCCCATGAGTAATCGTAAAGGTAATGGAGAAGGACGAGGAGAACTGCACCATTAACTTTAAGACCCCCCCCCCCCAGAAGCAGGTAACATTAGAGATTGCAGTTGCCAATGCCACTCAGCCAGTATATGGCCCAACTACACTTGAATTGCTTTGGTCATCTCGTCAGAACGTGCTGTCAATCTGCATGGAAAGCCTGCACTAGTGGGTGCTCCGGTTTCAAGGTCAGAGGGAGACCACGGCGGCAGGGGATCAACTCTAGGGCACCCTCAAAGTCCTCAACACGAGGCGTTCAAAAACGCCTCACACCTTGCGGCAGATCGCCATCCGTCCACCCCCGCGACGCCTCCACGGTAGAGGCGGCCAGAAGATGAAGAAAAAAACAAATTGGCGCAGCTAGGTGTGGTGTTGGTGAAATGAAGGCCCCCCCCCCTTTTTTTTCTCCCCCAAGACCCTCCCGGTGTCTACTGTTTAATAAATCAAATGTGATGATCCTTGTCTACTTACCAGAAAACTTTCTACTATAATTTTCAACTTGGGCTCTAGGGAAATAGATGGTATTTTTTTTAAATTAAAGTACGATAACTTGGAGGTATTATAGTTACGATCCAAAGATGATATTGTTAGTATCCACCCACACATGATATTGTTAGTATCCACCCACACATGATATTGTTAGTATCCATCCACACATGATATTGTTTGTGCCCTCCGTAGATAGATGGAGTGTTTTTAGTTGTTGCTGGTTTTGTTTGTTTTTTGTTTGTTTTTTTGTGTTTTTTTTTTGGTGTGTTTTTGGTTGTATTTTAATACAATTGATGTAGTTGGTACTGGTACGATCCACCCTTGATATTGTTTGTACGGTACAAAAATGTTGTCACATTACAATTAATGCAGCCAAAAAACTGGCGACCTAACACAAGCTCTGATATCTGTTTCTTGTGGATGGAATAAAGTGACTGCTATAATGACACCGTTATTTGAACTCAGTCAATGTCCGACATTATATTAAAAAGAATATTTATTTTAAGTATTTTATATGGCATCATATGTCCCCTAGTCATTGCCGTATTTGTATGTCCATTTACATTAGTGGTTCTCAACCTTCATAAAACCGCGACCCTTCAATACAGTTTCTGATGTTGTGGTAACCCCCCCCCCCGGCCACACACACAAAATTTCTTTTAAAATTTTAGTTGCTACTTCATAAATATGTGTTTTTCTATTATAACATGACCCTATTATTCATTCACAAAATAACTTGGCCCTACCATTCATACACAAAATAATATGGCCCTACCATTCACACACAAAATTTCTTTTAAAATTTTAGTTGCTACTTCATAAATATGTGTTTTTCTATGGTCTTAGGCGACCCCTAGTGCAAGGGTCAATCGACCCTAAATGGGGTCGCGACCCACAGGCTGAGAACCACTGAAGTACATCATGTCCTATTTCTTATTATTCCACCAACCTCCAAATTTAAAAAAAAAATAACTATGCACATTACATTTAACATACCTTTTCTCCGCTGTGAAAAAAAAAGAAGTAAAAATAAGAAAAGCTGTTACTGTTACTGTGCTGGGAGGCAAACATGTAAGTACTTGCAAGTTTATTTGTACACATAATATTGTGAAGTAGCAAAATAACAATTAGGTGGAGCTGCCGTCTTGGTCAGGTTTTGAGAGTATAAATGAAAACAATGCTCCGGACGGTGCTCACTAATCGGCTCAGCGATCAACAAATAGTCCCGGATGTAGGCTACGCCAAACACCGCACATATAGGATGCGCGATTTTCTACGTAGACAGGACTTCCTATTTTGACAGTTAAATTCATATAATAGCGGTGCAGTAGTGCACACGTGAGAGACACGCACACTGAGATATTTCAGAAGGAAATCCATGTACAAGGTTGAATATAAAAAAACAAAAACAAAAAAAACAAAAACAAAAAAAAACAAACAAATGCAGGACAGTAAAAAGAACCTTTCGGCTAAATGCTTTTGTTAGCAGACAAAACAACAAGAAAAAAAAATGAGAAAACTGGAACCTAGCTGGTCGGTGGCGGGAATAATGGTGAGCGAAAAAAAAAGGCACAGGGAAAAAAAATTGTCACAAGAATGTTTTCCTGTGACTTTTTTCCCCCCTTACATTCGGGAATAACTATGTGTAATGACAAGAAGTTGTCCTAAAACCAGAACGAACGTGTAACCAACGAGTTTACACAGGCAGTAGAAGAATTTGGGAAAAGTTAATTATTTAATATGAAATGCTAAAATTTCCAAACTTCAACAAGGCAAATAACAACCATGAAATAAAAATAGACATGCAGGGAAATTGTGAGGACTGATAGAGAGAGAGAGAGAGAGAGAGAGAGAGAGAGAGAGAGAGAGAGAGATGGAGAGAAAGAGCGCGTGCGAGTGACAGAGAGATAGAGGGATAGAGAGAGGGAGGCAGAGAGAGAGAGAGATAGAGAGGAAGGGAGGGAGAGTATTTGATCGATTCGATAATAATATGGCGATATGGTACCAACAAATCTGAAACAGTTTGGTCTCACTCTTCACTCTCACCTGCGTACAGGTATCAACAAAAATTAGGGGCCTTGATGGATACAATTGATGTGCCTTTATGGTCGTCCCCCATTAAAATGGGACGACGAGAAAGGAGATGGCTTGTTTCGCTAAATGCTGCGTAGATGTTCACCAAATCTATCAGATATTCTTCTTCTCGCCTCAACTTTATCGCAGGTGCTGCATCTTTGGCAAGCAAATCAAATAATGCACGTGAAACAATATTTAATGCTAAAAGTCCCCTTTGGAAGTTAACTTGCCCCATTGTAAATCGAATATAAAACGGCTGGACCCGAGTTGCTTTGCTAGCATTGAAGTCTGCATATGGCCAAGTACATCGCAAGAGTAGGTTTCAAGTTGTCACCACGAATGATGCATTATTATTTTTTCCCCTTACGTAATGTTGACTTCGCGGGTAACTTTACCAACAATGACCGTATTATTTTCGAGCCATTCCTCTAGAGTTGTAAAACGGCGATTTGCATTGAATAAAAGCCCATAAAGCCCACTGACGCACAGACACGTCTACTCACCCTGAATGCGAAAGGTACAATGCTTGTGACGGTTGCTGAAACGCGAAAATGAAAGCATATGCATAACGATCACAAAATGGTGGCTCAGCTGTATTTCTATAAAATGAATACACATCAGTAGGCCGACTATCATCATCCAAACATATGGTTAAAGGGAGAGTAGGGCAGGGCAAATGAACGGCCTTTGACTACGGTAGTCTGCGTCAACATGTTTAAAGAATGTCTTCTAGGATGACTTAACATTGGTGGTCACGTGGCTTGCTTCTTATTGTTGTCTGGATACGACGCTTGTAGTGGAATGATAGTCGGGTGTCGTGGGATGTGTCAAGGGGATGTGTCCGGGGATGTGTCGTTGGATGTCTCGTTGGATGTGTCGTGGGATGTGTCGTGGTATGTGTCCAGGGATGTGTCGTGAGATGTGTCCAGGGATGTGTCGTCTGATGTGTCGTGAGATGTGTCAAGGGATGTATCGTGGGATGTATCGTGGGATGTATCGTGGGATGTATCGTGGGATGTGTCGTGGTATGTGTCCAGGGATGTGTCGTGAGATGTGTCCAGGGATGTGTCGTGAGATGTGTCAAGGGATGTATCGTTGGATGTATCGTGGGATGTGTCATGGTATGTGTCCAGGGATGTGTCGTGAGATGTGTCAAGGGATGTGTCATTGGATGTATCGTTGGATTGTCCATGGGTTGTCAAGGGATGTGTCGTTGCATGTGTCGTGAGATGTGTCCAGGGTTGTGTCAAGGCATCTAGGGCTATTATATTCTATCGCCTGTTAACTAATGAATTGTCCGTTTTAATATGCATAAATTTGTTTTGAATGATTTGAGTTCAGACTTGAATTGTAGACCTGAATACAATGCAAGAAACGAATTGTTGATCCGGTTAAACGGGTGTTATGTTAGACATTTCTATGTATAGGAAAAGAACCAACATAAAATGTTCTTAATTAAATAGTGATTTGGTAATCGATATGAGGCAATATTATGTGACATAATCTGACATCGGTTCCAACTTAGGCTCTATTAATCCGATTTCGGCGTACTCTGGTTTCGGTTATGTAACTCTAAATTTAGGATGTGTGATTCCAATTCGTGATGATAAGGGCTCTCAATTTTAGTTCTAGCCCGAAGAGAGTAACTCTTACTAAGATGCGGGACTCCGTTATGGGATGTAACGCTTCAGACTTAGACCGTATGACTTGGACTTAAGATGTCTGACTCTAAATTAAGATGTTTGGCGCTAATTTGGGATGTGTGACTCCGAAGTAAAGGATGTGCGACTATGACTTAGACCCTGTTAAAGCTGACTAAGAGTGAGTCTGAGTAGGGAAACATGCTCCACACCAACGATGAAACCTCAGCACCTGATGCTGGTTACCACCGAAAAACTTTACGAAAGAAATTTGTTCAAAAACAGACATTTTGTTCAAAGCAGACTATAGCTTGAAATGAAGTTTGTTAAAAATGAAATAAAAATAGGGGTTGGGGGGGGGGGAGAATTATAAGCTCAGACATTTTGTTCAAAGCAGACTATAGCTTGAAATGAAGTTTGTTAAAAATGAAATAAAAATAGGGGTTGGGGGGGGGGGGAGAATTATAAGCTGCCCCTACCGCGTCAGGTACAATAAATATATGACTCTTTATTCTGTTAGTGACTCCAACAAACTAAACAAAAAATCTGGCATGCCAGGAAGTAGTCTCTCCCCCCCCCCACACACACACCTTTCACTGCGACCCAACACTGCTCACAAATAAATTATTATTTTAATAATGACCCATCACGATTCTCCCGTGGCGCCATCTCTCGGCCATCATCTTCCAAGTCCAGTCTGTCTGCGTGGCGAAGTGTCTCCGGCGCATGATAACGATCTGTTGATCCAGGACGTCGGCCAGGCAACCCTTCGACCCCGTGATGATCGGCTGGTCGACACTCACGTGACTGAGGATAGAGATCTGACGTTTGACCCGTTTCTTGACCACACTGGTGTGGCTGGTGTGGTCTAGTTTGGGGTCTTTAAGAACGGTGAATACGGTAACTATGCCTCCTAGTGTATCGCCCCTGACCGCGTAAGGTCGTGGGGGTTGATTTGCAGCGTAAACCGGCTCTCTCGAAAGGTTAGAGGCGTCAGAAATGTCAACTTGACGCGAGACTCACGCTGTGTTATTTATTACCATTCGATACGTCGAAATCTGATTTTAACATCTGCACTTACACCCGCTACCACCATCGATTTTTAGTGAGACTGCTATGAAGCATTCCAAAATATTCGACTCGTCTCAGGGGTGGACTGGGCCGCCGGGACACCGGGAAGATTCCCGATGGGCCGCTAGGACTGGTGGTATAATAAAAATAAAAGTGATGAAGGTAGGGCCGCTTTTTTTTTTTTTTTCCCCAGGCCGCTTTGATTTTTTCCCGGGCCGCTTGAACTCCCCAGTCCACCCCTTACTCGTCTTGTTCAGAAACCCTAAGAATTGAGCGTACATACAGATGCGTAGCGAGCGGAGGGGGGGGGGGGAAGGGGGGACAGATGTTCCCAAGCGCCAACCGGTGGGGGCGCCAAAATGTGCGTTGATATTATTTTCTTGATGAAAATAATGGGTTTGAGAGTTGAAAAAAAAAGAAAAAGGGGCGCTTTAAAATGGATCTTGTCCGCGGGCGCGAATGTTGTCCCCGGGTGCCAAAAACCCTCG
This sequence comes from Lymnaea stagnalis, assembly GCA_964033795.1. NCBI lineage: Eukaryota > Metazoa > Mollusca > Gastropoda > Lymnaeidae > Lymnaea > Lymnaea stagnalis. The sequence goes on along the minus strand of CAXITT010000230.1, from coordinate 107,618 downwards.
CTACGCCTCTGCTTACATACATAAACTACTGCAGGGGCTGTCAGCGTTGTGTTAATACTGCAGGGGGCGATAACCTTTTTTTGTTTTATAGGATGAGACTCGTTAACCTTGGTCGGCAACTCATCTAAGAGAAAGAAACTCTGAATTCAAACCCGCAGTTGGAGTTCCGTAAGGCGCATACAATGACAATTCCTGAAACCGTACCCATCTCTGGTCGTCTTGACGTACAGTCTTGCCACTGCATATGGTGGGCCCGGACGAGAGAGTGAGGTTGACGCCGCGCAACTCTTCCTCACTTTAAACAAAAGTCAACCGCGTAAGTCATCAGTCACAAGACGACTCGATGGTCATCGTCGATCTTCGATGGACGAACAATAATAATAATAATAGGTATTATTGAGCAAAATTAGGATTTCAAAATCATTTATCGTGCCTAATAAGACGCTTTAAAAAAAAGTCATCCATATAATTCATCTGGTCTCCATTGAAAAATCATTCTGCCGTGCTACGTCATCGTGCACCGGCCGTCAGGTCTCCAACCCCTGTAATACTGTATTTATCAGGCAGGACCCACGGAGACGTACTCACCTTATACCCCTAGCCGCTTGCCTCTGTTCCAGCCACTGCTCTACGCGCTTGGTCCCACGCAGCATCAGTTCCGACCTTCTGTTCCTGGAGACTGACGAGCTGGACTGTCTTTTGATCGGCAGCGTCTGCAGGACCGGGGCGTCCGCCGGGCTGGAGATTCTGCTGCTGTGCGACATGGTCAGCGTCATACCCGTGACGGGGATCTCCGCGTCCGTCTCGTCCTGGTTCAGCGGCTCCGTGCCCTGTTCGTCGCGGGGCGCCTCCTCCTCGATGGCCTGGTCCATGAGAGGGTCCGTCGTTGAGATGGGAACTGACGTCATGCCGGAGGCGAAGGAGGAGCCGGGGGACGTGTCCTGGCTTCCGGTTTCGACAGTGGAGTCCTTCTCTTCAATGGGTAGAATCTTACCAGCGACTTCGAACGTTTTTCTCCCATGTTTCTTGTGGCTTAGCTTCGACCCGGCACGGCTGGGGAAGTCGATGGTCTCGTACTTTGAGTTGGCGTTAACCTCAAGTTGAACAAAAAAGAAAAGAAATATGGTGGTTCATTGGGGTTGAGACGTGCTGTTTAAGTGATGTATTCAATACCGACCCCGTAATCAATAGCTACATGCGAGCCGCTGGTATAACCCGTATGGACGAGCTTTTAATGTCAGACAGAATATAATATAAACATAATTTTATCCTTAGCTTTGATATAAATATTACTGCCAGGCCTAGTTAGGGGCATGCGAAGGAAAAAAAAAGGGGGGGGGGGACAGGGAGGGGCGAAAAATGACACTCTACTCTTCAGCAGGCGCCAAAATCGCCGATTTCATGCAAAATATGTGGATTTAGATAAACACCTACGAGGGCGCCTAAATCTAGGCTCTGCATCAGTTGCAGCATTTGCTTTCCACGGCAATGCTACCAGCAACTAAATATAGGTATATCATACCATATTGAAACAATCACTTTGAGTGGAAGAGCGAATCCAGTTTAAAATTAATTTAAAAAAAAATAATTTTGAAAAATAATTCGAACACTTTTTTTTTTGGGCCTCTTTCTCTTCCCATGAACAACATTTTCAGTTTTAGCAGCTTCAAATACACATCTCGATCTCCCAGTGTTTCATTGTAACAAAGTCAACGGATACACAATGAAGACATTACAATTTCTAATGCATAACGCAGGTGTGTACCATTTTTTGTGGAAACTGCGCATTTTTTATATTTTTTGAGTTTTTGGAGCTGATGAGCTTCTTGTCCATCTTTGGAACTGGAAACTGGGATAAACAAAAGAAAGAAAAACGTTTCTTTTAATTGGTCTTTCATAGTATTCAAATACTCTTGATGAAACAATTTAAAAAACCTAACAAAAGCCATCTGTAGCTTGTACCCATATCGCTCAACTGTAATATGTAACCAATGAAAGCCATCTGTATCTTGTACCCATATCGCTCAACTGTAATGTATAACCAACGAAAGCCATCTGTATCTTGTACCAATGCATATCGCTCAACTGTAATATGTAACCAACGAAAGCCATCTGTAGCTTGTACCCATATCGCTCAACTGTAATTTGTAACCAATGAAAGCCGTCTATAGCTTGTACCCATATCGCTCAACTGTAATATGTAACCAATGAAAGCCATCTGTATCTTGTACCCATATCGCTCAACTGTAATATGTAACCAATGAAAGCCATCTGTATCTTGTACCAATCCATATCGCTCAACTGTAATGTATAACCAACGAAAGCCATCTGTATCTTGTACCAATGCATATCGCTCAACTGTAATATGTAACCAACGAAAGCCATCTGTAGCTTGTACCCATATCGCTCAACTGTAATTTGTAACCAATGAAAGCCGTCTATAGCTTGTACCCATATCGCTCAACTGTAATATGTAACCAATGAAAGCCATCTGTATCTTGTACCCATATCGCTCAACTGTAATATGTAACCAATGAAAGCCATCTGTATCTTGTACCAATCCATATCGCTCAACTGTAATATGTAACCAATGAAAGCCATCTGTATCTTGTACCAATGCATATCGCTCAACTGTAATATGTAACCAACGAAAGCCATCCGTAGCTTGTACCCATATCGCTCAACTGTAATTTGTAACCAATGAAAGCCATCTGTATCTTGTACCCATATCGCTCAACTGTAATATGTAACCAATGAAAGCCATCTGTATCTTGTACCAATGCATATCGCTCAACTGTAATATGTAACCAACGAACGCCATCTGTAGCTTGTACCCATATCGCTCAACTGTAATGTATAACCAACGAAAGCCATCTGTATCTTGTACCAATGCATATCGCTCAACTGTAATATGTAACCAATGAAAGCCATCTGTAGCTTGTATCCATAAAACTCAACTGTAATTATTATTGTCAACCACGCGACTCGCAAAGGACCAACAAATAACCTTTAGCTAAAACTATAATTGTCCCCAGGAACAATAGGATTTATTTCCTCTTCACATCAAGGTGCCTGGCATGAGAAACAATGCACTGCACAGACGTCCCTTTGACTTTGATAGCTAATAGTACAAAAATAAATACATTAAAAACAAATATTTATTGCACTCTTGGCACTGTTTGAGGATCAATACCGATTGTGAACTTAAGGTCACCGGAAGTATTAATACAAAGTTAAGCCTGTGCTACGAGGCTTATTTAGCCCACGTAGGCAGCCTATACTCTTCTTTGGCACCATATTATTTACAAGAGATCGCCTTAGACCAGTGGTCGGAAAATCGCGGCTCTTTAGCGACCTGAGTGCGGCTCACACATCGGTTTTGACTCCGAAAAACAATGACATGGTTCTTGACTGGTTTTGGAAAAGAAATTTGGCTCTGATTCGCTGCTGATTTTTTTTTGGGTTCTTTTGACTGATGCGTTTGCCGACCATTGACCCCGGAGTGACATCTACGACTGAAATATCTAATCAAAACGGTCAGAGGATAAGACTAAATATCTCCCACCCCTGAATCTGCACGTGCACCCCAAAGCTCATTTGTCAGCCCCCCCCCCCAACTACAAATCCAGCAAATGAATGTAGCACAAACCCACACACNACCCCCATCCCCAACAAGAGAATAAACATCAGCAAATAAATATTTATTTTTAAAATGCTTTTAATAAGGTGTAAAAAAATATATTTTTTTAAACAGTGACAACTTAAAATCCCTGACCACAGTCAATTTTATTTGCAAAATTTTTTAAGAATTGATACTTAGTCAAAATAATATTTTACTAAATTTATTGCTAGGTAATTTTTCATCGTGACTTTGATAATAACATTTTTTTTATATATTATCAAAGATAACTAGAATTGTTGATGTCAATTTCTATTGATTCATTCCCCCCCCCCCCTGTTATAAATTGTCAAACTATTTCCACCCCCGCCCCCCATTTTCTGGACAAAATGACATAATTAATGGACGGCCCCATGCGATAGACAATTTCATGTTTATGTGGCTTTTACTTTGAAGATTACATGTACATGGTGATAGATGATGCTGAAGAAAAAATCGAAAGCTGGAAGAGTTAATGAAGAACTTGGATTCGCTTAAATAAATCACTTAAAATTTTTTTATCTGAAGAGCAAGACAGAATGGTGGCATTTACCAAAAACTCTAACTAGTAATAGCTTTCAAATGACGTGTTTTGCTGTAAAAATGCAGAAATATCCTTCAAGTAAAAGTTGCCACACAATTGATGAGAACTCCATAAATGGATTGTAAAGGTGTATGTGTGTGTGTGTGAAGAAAGTGGGTAGTATTTTTCAAATCTGTTGTCAAATCGAATTTTGATCGATTTATACTTACATAAGCCGCCAGCCACTGGATGGTGTTTTGATGGCAAGGAAAGTTGGACTAACTTCCTGTTCAAATAATTTTGTTGATGTAATTTCAAATTTCAGAACTTTGGCGCAAAATAGCGGAAATAGTTCCATCGGATTTAACAACAAAAAAAAAAAAAAAAAAAAAAAAAAAAAAAAAAAAAAAAAAAAAAAAAAAAAAAAAAAAAAAAAAAAAAAAAAAAAAAAAAACCAACAACACAAAATTATCTTAATCAAAATTTGAAGAGAGTAGAGTTAATATATGATGTTATTACGTGCCTGGATCTTTAAGATGACCAGAATAGGCAAGCCACGGAGAAAACTCATCAAGCCAAGCATACCGAAAACAACGTTTTTTGCCAGGTTTATCCTCACTGAAATTGTAACCAGCTATTGTTTAGTATGGGTTTGTGACTAAACTATCTTCTAAAACAAGTGAAAGTTGAGATATTGACCGAATACATCGACCCAAATCAAAAGCCTTGCTTGCCATATCACAGTCAAAATTATTATGTCATTATGTGTTGAAATTTCAGTGTCAAATCTGAGTCGCAGCTGTGAGAACCACTGGTAGTGTTTTCAAACCCCTGCGAATGTGACGAAATGGTCGGGTCACTACCTTCAGTTTGTTCTTTAACGTGTTGGTCCTCTGTGGTCAATTTCGTTGATGTGGACACAGTTGATAAGTCACAACATATCTTACACTTACGCTCATCGTCATTAATGATAAGTTACAACATATCTTACACTTACGCTCATCGTCATCAAATGACTTCTTTTGTCATTTGTGACATCGACAAAGAAATGCTATTTATTTTTTATATAAACTATTTTATACATACACGGGGGCTAAGTGCAAAAATAAATTATTTTTATTATTAATTGATTCTTTTCCAGGTTGGGTCATGTGACCCACCTTGACCCAAAGTGTGGGCCTCCATGCACATGGTGTATCCCAAGCTGTCTTGTCTTCCTTGTACTACCAAAACTCTGCTGGTTTCAGGCTAAATACTCCCTCATCTATTTCTCTTGTACTTGTGTACCCACGCCCATTGCTTCCTTTCTCAGCCCTGGTCATTTGTGCCATACCGTTGTGTAAATTTTATGTATTTATATGCAAATATAACTGACATTTTTTTAATTAGTATCTGTATTGCAAAAAGTGTTTGAAATTGTACATTTTTGGAACTAGTGGCAGCACAGTGGTGTCGATTGAAAGTAAGCCATGTATTTTCAGCCAGCCGTTTATTTCCAGCTAGAATTCCCAAGTAAGAATTTCAAAATTTAAGACATTTTTTTATAAATTAATTGGCATTTTTTTACAATTAAAAATCTGTCGATTACCCAGTATATTAATTTTAAAAAATATTTAAAAAATATTAATGCATTAGGGCATGAAGAAATGTTTAATGCCAATATAAAGTCTTCATCTGATTTGTATTGTCAGCGAAAAATACTGCTTAGAAAAAAAAAACCAGCATGTTAATAAGTATGAGAGCTCTTATAATAGTATAATAGCCATTTTAATTGTTTCTATATTATAGTAGTTACTATCCTAGTGTCTCATATTTTATTCGGAGTGGCTATACCTATTAGGTACATCCACGAACGAAATTTTTTTTTATTTTCGGGGAGAAAAGATCGCTTGGGTTGGTTCCGGTTCGTTTACCGTCTAGTTGGAGTTGGTTTATTACTATGGATAGCGAGGCTGAAAAAGTTTTTGACTCAATGAAGGTAAAGGATTTGAAATCACACCTTCAATCTAAAGGTCAATTACTTAGCGGGAAAAAGGATGATTTGATAAAGAGAGCAAAAGGGGCTCATCGCTAGTTCGAGAACACAAATTTTGCGCGTAAGTATAAAACATGGCATACGGTAGTCAATCATAGTCAACTGGTAGAATTAAATTTTTTTGATTCCATTCATTTTTTTTTTAGTACGTGACATAAACTGCAACGGCTTGATTAATAGTACTACTAATTAATATGCCTAATGCTAAATTTAAGTATATAGTCTGAATAATATAGATAAGATATTAAGCTATGTTTTTACATGTTACACGGCCTGACACTAGTACTAGTTTCGCTAACACTAATTTTACTAATACTAGTAAAATAAACTATTAATTGATAAATTATCAATTTAAGCAGACCTATCAGTATGAATATTAGCATTATGCTAACAAAATCTACAGGCTAAGTTGTATAAATACAAATGACTAATAGTATTAGTAGTAACTATTAACTAGTCTATGCTTTATTACGCTATAGCTTAGTGACTTTTTAGGCTGTAAACTTTAACAAACATTATTTGCAAGTTGATTCTAGTTAAAAATAATTAAACAATTCACGAGACATGTGTCTAACCATGTGATTTTGTTTAGATCAAGACTTTACAGTGCAGAAGCAAGATTTGGTTGGTGTGGAATATTTCCATGTTGCATCACTGCAAAATTGGATGGACGTGGAAGATGTGATCATGTCAGAGTGGCCTAACATAACAGAGAAAGAACTGTTAAATTATATGGTGTGCAGCAGAGAAATTGATTATACTACTAGGTATGAAAAACATTTTCTTTAAAAAAATATTTTAACCAATTTTAATAATGACGCAAGTAGATCCTAAAAATGTGTTAAAACCAAATTGTGACATTTTAAATATTTGGGACACTTCCATGTTTAAAATATAAAACGCAATTTGAAATTTTTAATGTTATCCGTACTTATTTCAGTGGATGAGACTTACACCATCCTTCGAGATAGATATCAGCACAAGGGAAAAGGTAGACCTAAAGGCCTGCCAAAAGAGATTGTCGCAAACAACAGGATACTAGTGCAGTTATCATACATCAGAGAAGAAGGAAATCATCCATGGTCACAGGCAAGTAATTTCAGCATTAGCAATTGATAACAATTACACCAAGTGCTGCATGCTATGTAAGATGGTATGTATGATAGGCTCTGTGGTAGTATATTTGAAATACCAGTTGTTAACAAATTCTCCTTATTCCCAGGTTGCAGATGAATGGATTGCAGACATTTTTCCAGACTCCAGATTGATGAAAGGATCCCTTACTCGTTTTCTTAACCTGATAAATGCTGCTAGGAGTTCATTTATGACATTGCAACCCAACCTCAGGGAGGACTTCCTCAACAAGGAAATTGACTTAAATTTTATTTCTCAGGCTTGTTCTAGTGTGGGCATAACACGCATGAATTATTCAACTCCTCTTGGTAAAACTTTTGATCCTCCTGTAAAAATCTTAAATGGCTTAGTTTTAACCTGTTACTTTTTAGCAATTCCCAGTCCTTGAGTAAAAAGTTGCTGAGTATAGAAAAGTTACCATACGCCATTGAACCTTTTAAAAGGTACACTATTTTAAATAAAATGGCACACAGGAATCCTGCAGCCTTGAAAGAATATATTGAATCTGAATTTACTTTGACTGCAATACAAAGTTTTCCAGATGGCAATAAGTGGCAGAACCTGGTGTGATTTTGTTATCTGGACAACAAAGGGCATTTCAGTAGAACGTATACATTTTGACAGAAATTTGTGGAATGTAATGTTAAAATGTCTGAAAGAATTTTACATTTTATATATTATTCCTGAAATTATTACTGAAAGAATTAAACGTCAGAAACTTCTATATTAACTGAACAATTCAAAATGTAAACATAAACTTCACAATTTTTTTAAAAAGTATCAAGTGAACCGATAGATAGATAAGTTTTTCCATGATGTTTTATTGGGCAATTTTATTTTCAAATGGAATAAATATGTACACATTTTTACAAGTAAATATTATATATAGCTACCTGATACTGGTATGTTATCTTTTCATAAAAAGATTTTTCATAAAAATATTTAAATGCCAGGTACCTTATTTATTTATTAGAAAATGTCAATACTGTTGAATACCGGTACTACTTCAGTTGTTTGTTTCATATTTAAATGTATGTACAACTTCATTAGGGGTAACCCCGACTAGGGCCTTCCATGTCATGTGAGACTTGTAATTACTATACATTAATAATTTATGCTGCAAAGATTCTGGACTTTGAGCTTCCAATTCAGTGCAGTCAATTATTATTCTAGTATTGGAGAAATAATTCTTAAAATTTTGTGGCAAAGTGTTTGCTATCTGCTCTTTTGTAGGCCAATAAATAAGACAAGACAATTTGCTGTAGAGCAAACAGACCCACTTTGAAAAAGCCCTAGAAGCTGTTGCTTTTGAAATGCTGAATCTAAATGCCAAGTCAAACATTGGCAACCCCATTTTCAGTCTAATAAGTGTTAGTAAAAACTCATCAACTGGTCTCATAACCCTTTTCCTATCTTTAAGATTACCGAGATGAGACATACATTCATCAAAAATTGCATTAAAAACCGCAGCATTGGGATACTAGTGTATAACCTAAATACCTCCTTTAATAAATGTTCTGGCCTTAAAGGTGCATAAAAGCCATAGTCTTCTGTTTGCATACTTACATTGTATGTTAAAACATCAGTTTGCATTGACACATCTAATTTATTTATGTGTGATTGTGTTTCAGCATTAGATATGTACTGACAAAAAGTTTTAGTATCTATTTTACCACAATAATCATGTAACATAACAGATACTCCTTGTATTGTTGATATAGCCTGATTAATAAAAAAAGTTTCTTTTTGAGTTGCCTTCTCTGCTGTTGCCTCTTCGACATGCTGAGTCTGTGAACATTAAAGAAAATGTCAATACTTTTGAATACCGGTGCTACTTCAATGTGTTTGATTTATAAAATTTCAATTCTATTTCAAAGTTAAATAAAATCCATGAATGTTCATATTGTCTTATTAAAATATCAATTCTATTTCAATGTGTTCTCTCAAATAAAATTCATGAATGTTCATATTGTCAAATTAAGTTACACAACGTTCTGCATTAATTAAAAAAATATTTAAACTTGCAACCAAATGAATTTTTTTTTTTTTTTTAAACTTACATGTACTGTTGTTTTGTATGTTCGGTTAGCAAACACCGAAGGTATGTCATCACCAGGCTAGGGTCCTTTTTTCCATAGAAAATGCTCTGAACACACTCTTGTGTTGCCTAAAACAGAAATGAGACTGCATAGTATGAGTATGGTATATTTTAACCTATGCCTATTACTACTATTGGGTTCCTGAAAATTTAATATACATTATACTATAGTTTTCAACTCTCATACACTATACCAGCTTAACTTGATAGTTTCATTAATATATATACAAATAGGCTGCCTATATATAATACTTTTTTTTTTTAGTTGCTTAAAATTAAAACAAAAGTGCTTACACTTATCACTTACCTCTTCCTTTAAGTTGCCCTGGTTTTAAATCTTTGCGAACAAGCTGTAATCTAGAACACCAAATTCTTGAAAGTGTTTTTGCTCTAGGGATTCGATGCATAGTAACTTTTCTACCTTCAACGATTTTTACCAGCGTAATTGGAGCACACAATACAATAATTTTTGTTACCAGTCATATTTGTTTTCTTTGTGTTTGAATACCGACTTAGTAACACTAACAACAGTTATTTTAGTCTAAAATAGACACATTAAATCATAATTGACGAAGTCTAGTAAAATGGGGAAACAAAAGAACTGTGGTATTAATGGTAATATATGCCTATTCCATAGTTATACATTTAATTAGTAAGATAGTATATGCAACTTTTGTAACCAAACTAAGAGTTAGACAACATAAAGCAACACTGATGGAAACCGGAACCAACCCATTCAGAAAAAGTGGGCGTTTTCAAAGGGCACGCTACTCTGTTTTACAAAAATTTGAACGTAGCCCATAGCAGCAATTGGCTATTCGGACCCGGCAGGTCACATGAGGGTTTTATAATTATTCGGTTGGTCACGTGATGGTTATGACGGATACTTCCTGTAGGTTTGCCATCTTAGATCATAGATCCATTACATATTTTGAAGACCTTTATGAACCGGTAGCGTTGAATAAACACGAACAATGTGACGTAAAGCTTAAAGCAAGTAAGAATACGTTTATGTTTATAATTTTATTGTATTTTTAAATTCTATTTTAAATATTGTTCTATAGGTAATCTACCACTTGAGCGTCGGCCAAGAAAAAATCCAGCACCCACGTCTTTTCAATTTTGCTCTAATAAGCCACATTCTTTGTGCACTGTAAAATAGCAATTTTTCAACAATCTAATCGATTTTTGAAACCTTATACTTATACAAGAAGACATACCTCATTAACTTCACTTGACTCTATCAAAACAATATTTAATTGATACAGCATAGATGCTGCACAAAACCAACCGCTACTTTAATAAGAACAGAGTACCAAGTAATAGGTACTTGGCTAAAATTTTCAAAATGAATTTATAGCTTTAAGAGCTAGTTGGTTAGATAGGGCCTGAACAATGCAATTCATTGATACTAAATTTATGTTTGTAGGTCAATTCTAAAGAAAGTTATGATTTTTTGTGTGAATTATTTTGGGATAACTCTGTTAATTGAGACATATAGGAAAATATAAAAGGGACTAAAATAAAAATTGGGCAGAGTGTTAGGAGAGATTTTAAAAAAGAGCAGTTAATTGAAGTTATTTAATGAAGAAAACCATAACAAACCATATATTATATCCGTGATCGTCGTAACATTATCCAAACAGTAGTAGTAGTAGGTTGGAGAACTAGTGAAAAATACCAACTTAATTATAAATGGCTTGCATTAAGTCCATTAATTTTTTAACACTTCAGATTGCAGCAGGACACAGCCTCTCTCCTAGTCAATTACATGCCATAATAAACACATATCTTTACATTTTCTCTTAACACCTAGCAATCATCCTAATCCCCCTTCCAATAATAAATATTAGTATCTTGATCCTTTGAATACACTTTATATAAAGATAAATCCCACAAGTGCATGTAAAAAATATCAAAAGACTGTACCGGTATTGGAATGGCTAGTTTCACTGATTAGGTTAGGGTTAAGTCTTGCACATTCCTAATTTAGTTAAAATTAGATACAAATTCCTAAAAAATCTAAATTTCCTTCTGACATCACATATTGAGTGCATTTTTGCTGTAGAAGAAATGATTAAAAAATTCAAAAGAGCTATTTAGATGGATTGCTTCTTATATTTAGATTCATCAGTCGCTATAGCATATGTTTTTTTTGGTTAAAATCATAGTAGTAATAATCAAAAGTTACATCTTGCAGGTTAAAATTATATTACCATTGATCTATGACAAAAAAATCTTATTTAAATTTTTAAAGATTCACTACTGTAATGCAGTTGTAGTTAAAATCTTGCACTGAGCTTGATGTGACCATTTTGAAGGTTTTCTTTTGTTCATTTAACACCACCTCCCTAATTCCAATAGTGTTTGGACTTAAAATATTTAATAGATTAAATAAGCAAAGCTATTCAACTTTCCCTTAGAGAACCAGGAATTTTTTGTTGAAAAAACCATGCAAACATGGCTGGTGTAAAAGCAATGATTACACCAGTTGTGTGATTAATTTTTTTGGTACTTTTTATGATGGTAACTTTCAGGTTAAAATTGTTCATAGGATATTGTCTTCATATTAATGCAAGCTTGCGCTCTAATATAATAAAGTTTCTGTCTTCTACTAATTA
>CAXITT010000230.1:52662-87348 GCA_964033795.1 Lymnaea stagnalis | reverse complement strand
CAACTTCCTAGTCAAGCTCCTAGGTTATGTGTATCTTCGGAAATAAATATGACTTACTTGTGAATAAAATGGATTATCTTATAACTTTATTAGTTGTTTGTTATCCAACATCAAGTACATCTTATTCTTATAAAAAACCAAGTTACTCAATTGTATGTGAACTCGGGGCCAGAATATCTATACCGGTACATACCTAAATCAAATAATTGCTATAGCATTGGCAATCCTTAGAGTAAGTACCGGTACTATATAAGTGCATTTATGTCCTGTTACTACAAAAAAATTGTATAAGCGTATAGGGTCTCTCCGTTTTTTACTCTTTAAAAAATGTCCTGGAATTTTGTATTTTCTCCTGGAAAACTCCTGGAAAACTCCTGGAATTTGTTTTTAGATTTGGTGCAGGAACCCTGGATAAAGCTTGTTACTAAGTTGCGGTATAAGCCTTCTCCTTCAGATAGTAAGCCAATGATGGTGGCATCATCAGCAAATTTTAAGATTGGAACGGTGTCACTTGAGCTTTGAATAACATTGGTATATATTGTATACAGTACAGGGGAGAGAACGCAGCCTAAATGTCATAATGTCCTATGTTTCCAAAAGTGTTAATTAATTGCTACATTTTCATGATGCTGATACAGTTCTTTTTATTTTGCATTAAGGAACTTAAGAGTCTCCCAATTTTGCACAGCTTGTCTCCTTTATTTTCAGTATCAGAAACTTTTTGGAAACTCAGTATGGCCATGAATCTGTCCTTTGTCATATTTCATCAAATAAGGATTCCCTGGACCACAGTCTTGTAAAATAAGTACTTAAATAAGTACTGTATTCTTAATAAATCCTCTTAGTTGATAAAACTCTTCAATGAAGTTATACCAATTTTATAAAACAGAAAGTTTCTTTGGTTCATTGTCCTGCATATTGCGTACTAACAAATATATGCAACCCAATTTGCAGTAAATTAGAGTTTGAAAAAGTCTATTTGCTTTTGAAATCTCCTTATATCTCTCTTGTTTAAACATTCATTAGTAAGCAGTATGCTTTTTATGTCTGGTCTAAATGCACAAATCCACTTTGAGTCCCACAGTCATTGTCATCATAATCATACTCATCGACATCTGCCCATCATAGATGCTGTCAAAATATATTTAAATTTAATTAATTTAGCTCAAACACAAAATTTACAATCTAAATAAAAAGACATCAAAATAGAAAACAATCTGCCTCAATTACTTTTAATTCAACTTTTCATTGAAAAGGGAACTCAGCTGATTGTCTACAAAATAATATCCATGGATACAGCATTGTTTACATTTGACATTGGGCTAACTGAAAAATAATAATATAACAATAATTTTATAAATACAAATTAGTTTAAGTTAAAACAAATAAATAATGCTTTCTATTTTTTATAACCATTTACAAATTTTATACTACCATGAAGAAAGCTAATAATAGGGCTAAGAAGTAGATATCACAGTATTAGTTGAGTAGAAATGAAAAATCTTAACAAAACTTATTTACTGTTATTATGAAAAGGGTTTGGAAATGTTTGGGGGGGGGGGCATTTAATTAATGTTAGATGGGACACTTTTTTAAGGTCACTACACTTTACTCAGACCTTAGCATGCCTCAAATTTGAAATACCCGATACTTTTTTAATGCTTTTTCTATAAGGGAATATGGGAGGTGGTGATATGAAACCTTTTTGGGTGTTCAGATGGGGAGTGGGGCAAAAATGGTTGTGAAGAACTGCTGTAAGTGGTGGGGGGTGTACAATATCTTAACAATAATTATAATCATTGGTCAAAACTAACAGCCCTCCTTAGCTTAAAGTTTAACTTTATTTGAATAAGTTTGAGAACCACTGTGCTAGTGTGTTAAATGTGAAGTAAATTTTGATGGGTAAAAAGAGTTCGAAATGATACTAATAAGAGGCGTAGCGAGGATGTTTGGCGCCCGGGGATAAGGTTCATTTTAAAGCGCCCCCTTTTCTTTTTTTAACTCTCAAACCCGTTATTTTTATCAATAAAATAATATCAAAGCAAATTTTGGCGCCCCGGGACATCTGTCCCCCCTGCCCCCCTTTCGCTACCTCTCTGATACTAATGCACATGCTAAATTTATTAAGCATTCCTTCATCATGAGCTGTAATCATTCTTCAACAGGAATGAATGTTCAAGAGCAATCACAAGATGAATAGTCGAGAGAAACCACACCTCAACAAGACATGTTCTAATGATCTTCCATCTCATAGAAATCAATCCATTAAATGACAACTTTGGACAATAAGGTATGTGAAATTTTACTATGAAATGAATGAGCGTGATAAGTTGGGCCACCTGGGTATAGCAAATAGTAAATGTATAGGAAATGTTCAACATTAATACAGCAAAATATTTGGAAAAAAATTCCTTTACCAGCATAACAATCGGTCGACTATACTACTTTAGTGAAAACTTGGGCTTAAACAAAAATAGTAAATATAAAATGAGCAATAGTAATTATTATTTAAGATTTTATTAAATATAATGAAACGAGCAATAGTCATTGTTACCTGTATTTATCAAATTAAAAGATGAATCAAATTTCATAGTCATTATAAAAAATATATAATTATTTAGAGCAGTGGTTCTCAACCTTTCTAATGCAGCGATCCCTTTATAAAGTTCCTTATGTTGTGGCGACCCCCAACCATAAAATTATTTTCATTGTTACTTCATAACTGTTATGATTCGTAATGTAAATGTCTGATATGCAGAATTCATTTTCATTGTTACAAATTGAACATAATTTAAGCATTAATCACAAAAAACAATATATTGTGAAATATTAATTTCTGATTACAAAGAAATGAAATTTTGTCTTGAAGCATGGTGTAGCATGGGTAACAGTCTTAATTTAACAACAGTAAACTACTTTGCTACATTTTGCGACAGTATGCTAAAAGCCAACATCAGTGCCAAGGTTTAGATTGTTTCTTTCTTACCTGATCGGAAATGCTCAGAACAGTCTTTGCACGAGCACAACGAAGATGATCTTCCACAAGTCTACTTCTATCTTTAGGCTTGATTACCAACAAGCTGGAAAACCCTGTTTCACGAAGAAATGTTGTTGGAAAGAAAGAGGAAAACGCAACAGAGAAGGGTATGACTGCAAACTCTTGATCCAGAATTTTGTAACTGGCATTATAGAGAAATCATTACTTGCTGTATAGCTGTCAATCCAGGAAAATCCTGTACTGAGCAATTTTTGTGGAAATTACAGCGACTCAGGAAAATCTTCAACTTTGACTGTGAATGGACTTCTGGCAAGTGCAAATGGCGTGTCAGGTAGATTTGGAAAGTACGATGAAATTTCGTGTGTAAGCATTTGCAAGTGTTCCTTCACAGAATTTATCATTGTAATCCCTTTGTCTGGTTCAATATCATGAAACAAGATAATTTGGGCAACGTATACATTTTATTTTCATCCAATTTTTTTGGCCAAAGCTGAAATTAAAATTTAAATGGTCACATCTTTTTAGGGAAATTGTAGGATGTTGCATTTGGTCCTTGCAGTGATAAATTTAACTCATTTAAGATGGCGAAGATGTCAACCAAGTAAGCTATTTTCTACAATTCACTTTGATCACTAAAAAGAGCTTCAACTGTGGTCTTGCTTTCTGATTTAAAAAAGTTTTTAGTTCATCACGAAGCTCAAAAACACATTTTAAAACTGTTCCTTTCAACAACCATCTCATTTCGGTGTGAAATAGCAGAGCATTGTTTGACGCATCAATGCTTGCCTTTACAAAATTGACAGAACTTATGACACTTTTCGTTACTTCTTTTAACTCTTGTGACAGCGTCTTCAATGCTAATATCTGCAGATTGAAACCAGATTGAATTATCCACGTTTTAATCAATCATTTTAAGGATCAGACTAGACATACTAGATGTAAGAAGCTATCAAGGAGCTGATGTAGACTCTGACCATCTACTTGTAAGGGTTAAATATAAGCAGAGAATAAAGCATTATTCACAATGGCCAAAATCAAAGAGAAAACTGATTGCCAAAAACTTTCCAAAAATGATGTAACAAGTAGAAACATCACAGGAGGAAACGGGGAAAACAACATAAATGAACAGTGGGATCGGGTTAAAAAAATGCTGTGAAAACATCAGAAAATCAGAAAAAGTAGGAGGATTGCACCAATCAAACAATAGAGTAGGCTGATTTGATCATGAATGCAGACAGACTGTTGAAGAAAGGAACAAAGCCAGAGGAAAGCCATAAAAATGTGTAGGAAGAAAAAGAGGACATGGGGAAAAAGCTAAATGAAAAAGAAGACTTATCAAGGGAGGGAAACATCAGAGCAATGTACATAAAGATAAAAGATGAAAAGAATGGATACCAAGCCAGAATGGAAATTTTGAGGACATAAGTGCAGACGATAGACAAAATGAAGATAATCAACCACCAAATGGAGGACCAGACCCTTTAATTAACTAGTCAACTCTAGAAGAAACTTCAGACGTAATCAATTCTATGAAAAACCACAAAGCCCCCTGGAGAAGATCTCATCACAACAGAACTTATAACTAAAATTTGTCAAGAAGAGAATGGCAAACAGCACTAATAACCCCACTATACAAGAAAGCTTCCAAACTTCAGTGCACAAACTACAAAGGAATTTCCCTATTAAATGTTACATACAAAATACTGACAAAAGTAATTGCCAAAAGGCTACAGCCTTTCACTGAAGAAACACTAGGTGACTTCCAATGTGGATTCAGACAAAACAGATCAACGACTGATCGGATACGTATTAGAGAAATGTTGCAAACATAATATCCCAGTACATCAACTCTTTTGGCATATGACAGCATCAAAACCAGGTTGACATGGCTATTCTCGACTTCTCTAAGGCCTTCGACACTGTTCCACACAGCCTTCTTCTACATTACGGTAACCTTCACTCCTGGCTCTCAACATTCCTAACACAACGTACCATGTAAGTAGTGGTAGACGGCGTCCAATCAGGGAAAGCTACCGTAGACTCAGGAGTTCCACAAGGCACAGTGCTGGGCCCCCTTCTCTTCCTCTGTCACATAAACATCTCAAGTGAGGCTGTTTGCAGATGACTGTCTTGTCTACAGAGAGATAAATTCACATAAACATCTCAAGTGAGGCTGTTTGCAGATGACTGTCTTGTCTACAGAGAGATAAACGGCTACGATGACCACAACCACCTCCAAACAGATTTGAAGTGCCTTATGAATTGAGCGGACAATGGGGGCATGAAATTTAATGAAACCAAATGCTACACAATGACCATCTCAAGAAAAAAAAAACATCAACCTATATGTACTCACTAAACGAGACAATTCTCCAACAAGCATCAAATAACCTAAAATGGTCCCCTCATATAAACAAAATAAAAAAAAAAAAGCCAACTCTACCCTAGGTTTTATCCCAAGAAATCTGCGCCACGGCCCAACTTTCAGTAAACGAAATGCATATCTCTCACTGGTCCATCCACTACTAGAATATGGTGCGATCATCTGGGACCCACACCTTAAGCAAAACGTGGACAAGATGGAGCGAATTATCGCTCAAGGCTACAAATGCACTGCTACTGGCTTCGTCACTGGCCTGTTAAAAAGATTTGACCCCCCCCCCTCACATTAAAGACAGACGAGAGGGACTCCGCCTGACATTCTTATATAAAGTGATCATGGGAATGGTGCCTCGACTGGTGCCATCCCAGCAGGAACGTACCTCACCCCACAGAAGCCGGGTAGACTGATCAGAGTAAAACGCTCACTAAACACTGACTTCACCACTGAAAATCCCATAAACAATTACACCCGAAACATTAGCAAATGCTTCAAAGTGCCTTAGTGCACAACAGTGCAGTATAAACAATCTTTCTTCCCACGCACAATAATAGCATGGAACAACCTGGACAATGCCACTGTGAACTCGACATCGGCCGAAAACTTCAAGGCTGCCCTGGCATCAGCTAGGAGCTGTTAGAAAAGCAATATCATACCCCCAACCGTTGCACAGATGCTAGTACATGAATGCAGCAACGAACACAACCAGAACCAGAAAAGAAAATATCTTTATAAGACTGAATATTCAAAGGAATTTCAGATTAGACGAGGCCTAAGCAAGGAGACTCACTGTCATACATGCTATTTAATCTAAAATTGGATAGAGTTATAAAAGTGGTTCTCAACTTTCCTAATGCTACAGTGACCCCCCTACCACAAAATTATTGTTGCTACTTCATAACTGTAGAGTATGTGTGTTTTCTGATAGTCGAGAAGCGCTGAGTTATAAGAAGCATACACCAAGACCTGCTCTCTACAATCAACCCCTTTGTCAGCACTGTAAGGGAAAAGTAGGAAAGATATATCAAAAGCCTTTATTGAATTAGAAGACTTTATAAAATGGATTAGCTATCGAATTTCTAGTTTAAAAATTTTAACTCAAATAAAATTAAAGCATCCAAGTTCACCCTCGCGATAATGCTTCGAGCATAAAATCACTATAAGAAGTGTTGTAAGTCATGAAGGCATTAAAATTTTTAAAAAAACTTTAAAAAAAATTAAATGTATTCAAATACCTAGGATCTTTATGAAAGGAAAGAAAATGAATTACAAACAGAAATAAAAGACAGAATATTGGCAGGAAATAGGGGATACTGCGGGAGTCAGAAAATTTTCAAAAGTAAAAAGATATAAGCAAGTGAAACTTGGAACCTAACAAAACCGACAGTAAATCTATTAAACTCGTGGGAGAGAAAAGTTCCCAAGAAAGCCAAAGTTGACCTGATATTACCACTGTTCATGTTGATGAAGTAATCCAAATGTATTTTATTCTATCTTTGGTTATTTTATGAGAGTTAAAAAGTTGTGTATGACTTATAAAATTATCTGATTGAATTACCATCTTTTTTATGCAAAGGGGTCATTGGTGATCCTGTGATTGTAGATATGTATCGGACTTTGAAAGTAGTATTAGAAACGAGTTTAGCATATTACAAGGAAGTGAAGTTCAGTTGAACCCATAAACTGTCATTAGTGAGGGATATTATCAGTAAAGTCACTGAAGGAAATTTAAAACCTCGTGATTTGCCAATTTAAATGAAGTTCTCATATAATTATTCTAAATTATGTAACTAGAGCTCAATCAAAATATTTATTTTAATTTCGCTGTATTTAACGACGTAACAAAAAACAAGAGATGTAACGATAAATTGATTAAAGATGTGCTTGAATTTATTTGTATCATACTATAATTGACTTGATTTACGTAAAATAATTGAAAATGCCTATCATAGATTTAAAATAACAGCGAATAAGGGGAGAGACTGCAATCAGGTTAGTACAAAATAAAATGAGTAAAACAGAGTAGGGTTAAACTTGAAAAAATAAACGCAACAAAACAGCGTTTATTTTTTCAGGTTTAATCGTACTCTGTTTTACTCATTTTATTTTGTACTAACCTGATTGCAGTCTCTCCCCTTATCATAGATTTAAACTAATTCGTACCAATGGTAGCAATTTATCCATTTAGGAAAGATGGGCATAGATAAGGAGAGGTTATTTTACCGATAACAAATCTTAGTTAATAAATATTTCTTTTATTTTCAGATGGCGCCGAACAATTCAAGGCAAAGAGTATGAAGAAAAGTCAATATCTCAGATTGCTTTAATAAATAGATGGTGCATATATATTGTATGTGAGGGAAAGAGAAGATATGTACATTGCAACAATAAATTGAGGGTGCATAACTAATTGTATGTGAGAGAAAAAGAAGATATTTAATGTTTAAAATAAAATAAAGAAAAATATTTGAAGTTTTTAAAAATTTATTTAATTGAAAAAGAATGCTCTTTATTTTAAGGGGAGAAAAAATAAAAATTCTCCCCACGAGACTATCTCCAAAGAGATGAAAACATGAATACTCCTGGTGATGTACACTGAGTCATCTTTAAAAAAGAAACATGTTAAAATTGATGGTGACTTGTTTGGTAACTTAAGGACTTGGTGAAATCCAAGCTACCAAAATGTAGGCACCTTATTCCACCAAGCCCTCCAATTACACATGTTACAGGCAAAGTGTGAAATCCAGGCATTCTAAAAGATCTACTTCAATTTAAATATTTGTTTATAAAAAGTCCAGGCACTAAAGCTATAGACAATACTGCTGGATATCTCAACAGTCAATCTATAAAATGCCTGGTTTTCATACTTTTCCTGTAAAATACAAATCAATCCATTATTTATTAACATTTGCTATTTGTCTAAAACCACCATCATAAGATCTTGCAAAAAAATATTTACAATGAATTCACATGGATGGTGTTTAGTTTTTGTACAAAAGACATTTGTATGTTTATCACATGGGGACTTTGACATCATAATTCTGCATTGCCCCTGTTATTTTATTGCTTGTCACCAAATAATTAAACTGTACTTGTGCACAATTGGAGTCTCATCATTTGATGACCAGCAATATCACACATGCTTAACTGATTCTAGACAACATATTTACAATGGTATATGTTCAAAGTCTTAAAGTACATTCACACTACCAAATAGTTACTAGGATTCTTGCCTTTTTTTAAAACAAGATTTGTTGAGCACTGAACAAAATATGATGGGACTGTTTATGTAACTTGCCAGCAGAAACTGTACTGGACCAGTGAAATGAAATATGCCAGTCAGCATCTGATATAGTATATAGTGAGCAGCTTGTAGTCACAGAAAGTTGAGAATCCATGTTACAAATCTGCAGTGTGAATGTACCTTTAAAACTACACCATCTAACACCGGGTACATTTGATGATGAACACTGTATACATCCTTTACTAATACTAGACAACATAGATCTACAAAGTCTTATGCCTACAACAGACTTGTTTATCCTCAAACACTTATCATCACAAAATTGTTAAATACCTTATATTTATAGTTAAAAAAATAAACATACAGTCTATGTAATGTTTACACCTCAAAATTGTACATAGTATGCAAAAATAGTAAGAGTAAACAGGTCTGCTACAAAATCAAATTTCAAATACATGAAAAGTGAGATTCAAATTATAACATTTAAGGAAACAATTATAATTTTCAATAAAATCTTTAAAAAATCATGAAAAAATTTAGATATTGGTTCACAAGTTCATACACACATTTATTTAACATCTTGAAGGGGTTGGCACTTTATTCAGTTAAGTAAAACCATCCATACAATAACTATCAACAATAAAAATAATGGTTCAAGTTGTTGGCACTGCTGGTCAAATGTTCATGTTGTTGGCACCGCTGGTGGTCAAATGTTCATGTTGTTGGCACTGCTGGTGGTCAAATGTTCATGTTGTTGGCACTGCTGGTGGTCAAATGTTCATGTTGTTGGCACCGCTGGTGGTCAAATGTTCATGTTGTTGGCACTGCTGGTGGTCAAATGTTCATGTTGTTGGCACCGCTGGTGGTCAAATGTTCATGTTGTTGGAAACACTGGTGGTCAATTGTTCAGGAAGGAAACACTATCTGTTGTCCAATGTTGAAATTTTGGAAGTCAAGGAGTCTTAACTTAATAAAACTACCTATTCAGGAGTGTCTCTGTTAGTGTTACAGAGAAAAGAAATCATGGATGTATCTCAGTTGTACGCAATCATGGATTATCTCAGTTGTACCCAACATGGATGTATTATCTCAGTGTTACACAATCATGGATGCAGTATCTCAGTGTTACACAATCAGATGAATCTCAGCTGTACCAAATCATTGATGTAGTATCTCAGTGGTACCCAGTCATGGATGAATATCAATTGTATCCCAATCATGGATGTATCAATTGTATCCTAATCATGGATGTATATCAATTGTACCCCAATCATGGATGTATATCATTTTTACCCCAATGATGGATTTAGTATCTCAGTGGTAGCCAGTCATGGATGTATATCAATTGTACCCCAATCATGGATGTAGTATCTCAGTGGTAGGCAATTATGGATGTATCATCTTAGTCACACTTAGTGGTACACCATCATGAATGCATCTCAGTCTCAGTTGTATGGTACCAAATCATGGTTGTAGTACCTCAGTTGTACCCAATCATGGATGAAGTATCTCAGTGTTACACAATCATAGATGAATCTTAGGTGTACCCAATTATGGATGTAGTATCTCAGTTGTACCCAATTGTGGATGCATCTCATTTCTGATGACCAAAATTAAAATTGAGAATAATATCAAAAATATTTTACCATCGTATCTATATTTTTTAAGTTTCCAATATATTATGGCATATTTTTGTCTTTATTTCTCACTCTTTCAAACTGAGTATCATTTGGGAGCAATAAAAAAAACTTACTAAATCTCATGTAAAATAAAACTAACTAAAAACTGGAAATACATTTACTTAATAGATATTCAGTACCTGGGTCAATGAACCATGAAATCAAGAGAAATTGTTTCCTATCAGATCACATCTTGGAGGAAATCAATGTGTTGATAGAAACAAGGAAATCATCCAGTGTGTTGATAGAATCAAGGAAATCATCCAATGTGTTGACAGAAACAATCTGTAAATAGAAAAATTATAAACTTGCTTGTCTAGTTTTATCTTGTGTATTCTGTATTTTTGAAAGGGTCAGATTATAGGCTAACTAGACGTAAGCCCATGGCCTCAATAATCTCTTGGGCAACCAAATTTTGAAGCTTTGTTTTATAGATTCCAGGGCTTACTAAACAAAACAAAAAACTTCAAAAATTAATGATAAAGGATTTATTTTACAGTCCGCTTGCTGTCCTCTAGGATACCACATTGAAGCTAAATGTTTATTTTTATTATATATTTTATTTATTGTACTTTCTTTACTGAAGGAGTATTCTTGTCAACACGTTTCGTTTTTTGTTGCATCCTTTTATTCAGATTTTCGCATACTTGGTTTAGCTCTTTATATTAAATATTTACATTCTGATGTTAATGAAGAAGGCATTTTGACCTATATTTCCATATATTTTTATATACTAAGTCCTAAGTTTTGTTTATCTTATGTAAATCAAGTCAGATATATTTGAGATGGCAAGGTATAAAGCTAGTCCTATGAAATCATTTCTCCATCACAAAAATGGTCAATGTTTCTAAAACTAATAAGTTCAGTGTCTTGCATTTTCCCATGACTACTGTACCTCTCCACGTACCCAAAAAAATATTTCTCATCATTACCGGAGCTCTCAATGTACGGTACCGGTACCCAAAAGAATATTTCTCATGATTACTGTACCTCTCAATGTACCCAAAACAATATTTATCATGACTACTGTACCTCTCAATGTACCTTAAACAATATTTCCCACTTAACTTATTCCCCTATTTATGTTTGATTTAAAAACTTTAGCAATTTTTTATATATTTTTAATGATTTATGTTATTATTATTTATAATTGTCTATAACTTTTCAATTCTTCGGTGACATTAGTATTACAAATTTTATATGTTAGTAAGACTGTAAAAAGAAAACCATTTCAACTGCCCTTGAAATTTTTTAAGTGAAGTACTGAACAACAAATTTAATATTCTCATAAAATTAAGATTGTGATCTCTAGGCCTACTATTTTTCGACAGTAATTGTTGTTATCACTTTAGTATTAAGTCAAGAATCTATTCAACCCAGTCATGCAGCCAGCTTTTTTGAGTGGCAATGTATCAAGTAATTATTCATTTAATAACTACAACTACAATGAACTTAATGTTAATAAGTTAGAATAGACTAAATTAAATTAAATTAGTTGTTAGGACTACAAGTAGTTGGTCTTTTTCTGCCATATTTTGAGTCTACTAATTTTTGTATTGTACTAGTTACATGTGATAATTTAATAATTACTATTACCTGTGGTTTGGTAATTGGTATTATTTCTCTTCAAAATTTTCTAATGCAAATCAAACTAAACAAAAATTGCATTTAAGATAAACTAAAATGGTGAAATATCATTTAACACTTTCCCAAATAACATATAGTTAGTATACCCTGTCCCTAGTGACTGGGTATAGCACAACCTCACACTTATAATAATGGGAAAAAGTGTTTCTGGTAATTCCTAGCAACTGGATGGGTTACCCCCCATAGTCTTATATCACAGTAAATGGCTCTCTTTATGTTATTTTTTCTTTTTTAATATGTGGCATGATTTAATTGACCTGAAACTGAACTCCCTTCATAGATCGCATATTATCTCCCACTGAAGCAATTTTTCAGAATATTAATAATGATAAAATGACACAAACAATAGTTGACTGCACCAACAGGGAAGGTGAGAAAAAGCCTACTACACACTGGCGGTCTTAATCTGAACAGCATTTCAGTGGAATTTTTATTTAGCCATGTTAATTGAAATCCTCTTTTTAGGGCAGCATTTTCAATGAAGAGATTCAGCAAACTTCTGATTCATATTTGCTTTGATAACAAGGATGTTTGATCAATCCTTTCTGGCTTGTGACATCTTTGATCCCATAGGAGATGTATGAGAAGCATTCCTGAGTAATTTTGTGAGGTATTATGTTCCTGGAGAGAACATCACAGTAGGTGGACAACTGGTTGGTTTCAGAGGTCAGTGCTGATTTATTAATTCAATGTATGATATATGCCAAGCAAGCCCGAAAAATATGGAATAAAACTCTTCTTACCCTGTGAATCGTCTTCGAACTATCCTCTGAAGAGCTGCCCATATCTCTTCAAATTCAAATAAAATGTAAGTGCCCTGCCAGCAAAGAGAAATATTGGAATATCCCCAGAGATTGTGATTTCTCTCACAAGGAACTTCATTGGAAGTAGCCAAAATTTCAGAACAGCCTATTATTTCATTCCCCTACAACTTGCAAAACCAATGGCAGAGAACAGACTCACCCTATAGTTGGAACAGTGAAACGGAGCAAGATGTTCCTACCCAATAATAATGTCTGCTCCTCAAAAAATCAGTGTTTTTGTTCAGACAGGAAACAACCTTGTAAAAAACCAGAGCTCAAGGCAGAAAATTGTATTGCTCCTGAACACAATACACAATCGTCCAGATATAGAAAGTGAAACTGAATGCAAGAAACCAGAGATAACAACAAAATCAAAGGAGGCATATATGCCATGGACCAAATGGCGAAGGTGTTCTCTGTGAATACAAAAAAGTAAAAGATGGCCTTTGGTTGTGTTTTTCAACATTGTTGACTTGGCATCCACTGCAGCCAATTACAGACAGCCAATATTGACATTGCACACAAAACATCCCCAGTGTTTTGAAATCTTTACAAACACTTCAAATAGCTGCCCAAACCACTTCAACTCAACAAGTTTATTAAGACATATTTATATTTGCGAAGACCATTCTGTTCTTTTATGTATAAACTGTGCAAGCTGAGGTGCAAAGCCCTTTTTTCCATGTGTACATGTGACAATTCTGCTTTGTAATAGTATGATATGTTGAATACATGTTAATGTTATTATTGTTAGTTCCAGTACCCAAATGGATTCAGAATACAGTGGAACCTCTCATAACAAGTCATTCGCATAACGAGCAAAAAAAAAATGTTAAGAATTTGCTCCCTTAACGAGCGATATTTCACATAACGAGTTACGCAAAAAGGGGAAGTCCCTTTTCCCGACATTCATTTGTGAGCCGGGACTTCAGCGCCGATGCATTAGTCTGTGTTTAGCACTCGGCCTGTTAGCGTATTGTTTTCGTGTGTGATCACCAGTTTTTACAAATTTTATATTCAGACAGTATTCGAAATTTTTTATGTGCAAACTGAAATAACCTGTGCTAAACTGTCTTGGAAGAAAAAACCACAAGAAGACAATCGTAAGAGAGAAAAAATAACTGATGAAATGAAACATAAAATCATTGTAAAGCGAGAAAAGGGTGTGGCCGTGGCTAATCTAGCACGCACATACAATCGGTCAGCATCAACGATCTGCACTATTTTCAAGAACAAAAACAAAATTGAGGAGATGGATGCTTCAAAGGGGGTGTCAAGAATGTCTTTGAAACGGTTACGTATTCTTGATAATGTTGAGAGGTTGCTTCTAATATGGATAAACGAGAAGCAAAAACTTATTTTCGCTCGATACAATTTTCTAAATTGTATAAATTGTATTCCAAGTTGTTACACTCCTTAAAAATTCATAAGTAATTTTATTTGAAAAAATGTTAATAACATTTTTTGAAAAATGAATATTTTTTCAGCATGGAACGCATTATCGTATTTTACATTGGTTTGTATGGGAAAAATTGTTTCGTTTAACGAGTGTTTCACTTAACGAGTAACATTCTGGAAGAATTATGCTCGTTATGAGACTTTCCACTGTATTTATTTATTGTCAAAAATTAAAATTAATTTTATGGATTACACAGACTCAAATAATCTATAAATAACAACCAAACAATAATGTTCATAAGCCAGTTTAGACGTTTTTTCCTTCTATTAAATTATGCTTGGGACTGTACAAAAAAAGATTTTGCTCCCAAAAATTAGTCACTTTTGCATGCATTATATTATATACTTTATATAATTGCAACCGCCAAGGTGCTAATTCCAACTACCTCGTAGATGAGGGCGAGGAGTATGAGAAAGGTTATTAAAAAGGAGACTGGAGATACCAGCAATCACAGTCTCAGACCTGTTTACCCTCAAACTCTTAAAAATCGTACAATATAATCACAAAATCGATCAATACTGTATATTTATAGTACAAAAATAAACATACATTATATATAATGTTTACACCTCAAAATCGTACATTGTACGCCAAAATCGTAAGAGTAAACAGGTCTGCAGTCTGTCTCCGGGTGTATTACACCCAGTTGCGATGGAAAGGGTTCGAATAGATCTATATTTACATTGACATTCTTTAAAGGCTGCGACTATTTGTACCCGGGTACCAGAAGTGAGATATTGGGATACTATTGTAAACTTACTTCTTCAGTTTAACTAAAATAAACTACCACAAATGACATCCGAATAGCTTGAGTCTAATGGTACCCGGGTGCGATTGGCAACGCTGCATGTCTGGGTCCATTTTGACTCAGCAGTGCTATTAGGACGTCATTTTTAGTGCTAGTTTATTGCAGTTAAACTGAAGAATTAAGCTTACAAACATATAGTCCATTCAATACCTCCTTTTGTCTTACAAACCCAACAATAAAATTTTAAATAATTTTTTAATCCAAACCTCTCACTTCTGGTACCAGGGTACGAATAGCCACTTTGTTCTTTAAAAAAAACTAAATTTAGTAAATTAAATAGCTTGATTTTAATTTAATTAACCTTAATTAAATTATACCTATACTATAATATATAATTTGACTTCACACAGTACCCCTACCTCACACACACAACAGTTCAGAACAAGCAACTAATGTTTGGGCTAATTGAAAGGACGAATGCCACGGCGTCTTTTGGCGGGTGTTTATTATAAGGGTTTAGGTTAGGTTGAGGGATCGATTTAGGGATACATTTGTGAAATGCGATAAAATAGTGGCATTCGTCCTTTAAATTTACCAATGTTTGCTTTTTATCTTGAAAAATCTTTGTATCTTGACAAAGTTATCTTTATAGTCAACAAAATAATTTAGGAAATTGAAATTGTATTCAAACCACAAAAGAATTCTTTTTCTAAGGAAAGCTAATAAATTTATGTTGATTAAAAAAACAACTTTTGTTATAAAAGAGTACTCAATTAGAGGCAACTCAAAAAATTATTTTGTCCACCAAGGTGACAGCAGTTAGGTCCCATACTTTTATAAAGAATTAGGAACAGTAACCAAGTTAATACGATCTTTCACCAAGGTTATAAAGAGTTAACTTTCTTGAAGCGAATAAATAAAATTACCTTATAATTAATGGGAAGTTATCGCTGTCGTCTTTAAAAGATCTGTTTGTTTTAATGGTTGCTTCCCTTTGACCGTATTTCGCAAAATGTAGCGGGAAAAGTATCTCTATTTCCCATATTTATGTTACCGGTGTTCAGTAGATTAACACTAAATTCTTAAGCTAATATAATTAGATTTGTGCACCTGTTACTTTTCTGAAATAATTTTACATTTTTTAAATATTTAAAATACATTTTAATATACATTTTAATAGAAGTAGTCAAAATGACTTTTATACTTTGAAAGAGAATTCTTCTGGGATATCCTGTTCATTATTATAATAAATTCAATTTTTTTGTTGTTGTAAATTTGATTTTAAAGCATGTTTTATTTTTGTGTAAATAATTTATTAAGAAAATATTAAAAAATACTTTCTTTTTTTAATATTTATAAACTGATATGAAATTTATAGTAACAGAGATTTATACCCTATGATTGTTAAATTATTTTTAAAATTTCAAATTAGTTTATACCTTACTAAGTAAGGTCAGTTACATTATACTTGTTAGCATTAATAAAAATTAATAACCTTTAATTTGGGACATATTACCCAACCCTTGCCTTGCAGGCTATCATTCAAAAAAGCTCATATAGAAAGTTCAAATTCAAACATTCTGATAATGGTAAAATTGATAATTCTGGAGTTATACTTATGTCATGCTCCACTTGGTTCTTTTATCCCCTGACACTGGGATTTCTTTTCACCTTATGGATCATCTTGGTGAATCGAAAGCACATTGTGAACATAAACTTTTAATTGCTACAAACTGTTTTTGGTGTTAAATAATGTCATGTTTAGTGAGACTTTTTTATTTGTTCTTTGAAAATTGTTTTAAATAGTCATAAATACTATAGCAATCTTTTGAAGATAGAATATTTTTAAAAGTATTTAATGGCTTCAATGGGACATCCCTCTCCCATCCTCCTTTTTTTTTTTTAAATTCGCCACCCCTAATTACTTGCTATAGGTGAAAATCTTCTTATCATAATCATCAAAAAAATTCAAATTTACTACTCATGTGCTTTTGTTAAATCAATCATTCAGTCAAAGCCACCTCTTGTCCATTCACTAAAAACTATTAATATAGTTCTTAGTACATTCTTTATTAGTGTTGTAATAAATATGATTTGATTGTTAAGCTTTCCAGCCTTAGACACATGTCTGTAGTATTTGTTTGTTAGTAACTTTTACAGTGATGTGTCACTAGTTATTTGATTAATAATCAATTGTCTCGTCATGTGTAACTAATGATTTGTTTGTTAGTCACTTGTCTAATTATGTGACTCTAGTGATTTGTGCTATTCAATTGTCTAGTGATGTTGGAAATGAATGCATTAATTGAATCTTTGTCTAGTGAGGTTTTTAAATGAAAGCACAAGTTGAATAATTGTCCAGTGATGTTCGAAATGAATGCACAAGTTGAAACATTGCCTAGTGATGTTATTTAAATTTAAGTTAATATTTAAATTTATTTAGCTTTAGATTGTGACAGCATCAATAACTTTAAATACATTAATATGTACTGACAGGGTAATGCTCAGGTCACACGATCAAATTCCTGTCAAATTTCTTCAATATGCTTCAAATTTTAGGATGAAGGCACTATTTTGTGTGTGGTTTCTTTGTTGAGATTTTGTTCAAAATTTGATCAAATTCTAAGTAAGAAAGTTTAGTCTCTTAACAGATCATAAACCATTAATGGCACTAAACAAAAAGAGAATAGCCAATAACAAGATCAACAGATAGTCTTTAATACTCTATCAATTGAAATAAAATCAATAAAAACAACATTGTTGCTGATTTTTGGTCAAGACAAATTGAGTATAAAGAAAATGACAAAAACATAAAACATATTGAACTTATGTGGATTGTCATACCATATTATAGTTATTCTATATTTATTTTTTTAGTATCAGTAATGTGTGTAACAAACCATGTTACTTATTCATATGACATGGATTTTTTCACGGGACACTAACATTTGCTCTCACTGCACTAACATTTGCTCTCACGGCACAAAGGCAATGTGATTTAAAGGAAAAGAATAGAAAAACAAGAAAAAAGGAACTAATTTTTGTAGTGTATGGAGAATTCATTTTTTCTTGAGTGAAGGGAGTGAACAACATAATTTTAATGGAGAAGGTTGACATGTTGTATTTTTTAGATGGATTTAATGAATTAATTATTAGATACATTTTGTACGTGTATGGATATATATTTTTCATATTACACTATAAATGTTCGAACAATTCTGATGTCAAGGAACCATGTGATGTATTTATCAAATATCTTAATAAAGTACTGTGTAATTTTCATTGGACCTTATTACTTCTTGGCGGAGAAAGAGACGGTCGTTTGTAAAGGTGAATGAGATAGTTACATTGGCAAATCATCAATTGCACTGAAGAAATAAAATACATTAGCTCACATTATAAATGTTACATATGATAACTGGGAAGTATAAATGTTTATGCTTTAAAATGAGTGTTTGTGTGATAACTTTATAATGTATATATTTTATATATTTTTATGAGTAATAAATAAAATGCATTTTTTTTTCTCCAGAAATTATTAAACACACTAGAGCCACATTTACATTACCCTAACTTGAGAGACGATGAAATGACAAGATTTCTATTTTCAAAGATGATTGTGACATCCTATTTTCAAATATGCAAATGCTGCAACTATTGGTAGTGCTTATTGATAACTTCATTCAGCACTGCTATTTTTTAATAAAATTTATACCAATTTGTTTCTGAGTTCTTGTGAAATCTGTGATTGAACTTGTATTTGTATCTTTTAAATCAGGTGTTTTATCTGGAAGTTATTTCTAAAAGGAGATTACCACTCCCTAAAATATTATCTTTTACAGTTTAAATTAGAGTACCGGTATATAAAAAGTATACATAATTGTACTCAATATAATTTTAAAAATCTAATGCAGTGTACTACAAATAAGCGTTCTGTTCATTTTAATACATAAATCAGGAATGATTTCCCTAAACTTGGTAAAGGGATGTGATCAAAAATATACCGGGTTATAAAAATTGTCAAGAGCTGGAGAAGATGTCTAGAGAATGGAAGAAATGGAAAGAAATAGTTAATGGCCTATTTTCCACTGGCAGTTGATCAAACTGAGAAGAGGAGTACTGCTAATTCTCTTTTTAACTACCAGTATCTCATAACTTGTCAAATAGCACCTAAAATTCCCATTAAATCAATTTAAAAATTATATTGATTATTTATTTTATGAATGAACTTTTATTTATGAATGTTCAGGAGAGCTTTACTATACTTGTACAATGTAACAGTGTTTTGAGAAATATAAGCTTTTTACTATGATTCTATCTCATTTGAAGGTCCTTATTTAAATATTTATTATATCTTAAGTCAAGTTTTTCTACATTCTACCAAAAAAAAAAAATGTCTATAGCATGACTCAAACAATAATATAATAAGATTTTACGTTTTCTGTGGAAATTATTAAAAAGTGGACCTAAGGGGTCACTACAGAAGAACAATATAATAACTAACCTATANCTTGTACAATGTAACAGTATTTTTGAGAAATGTAAGCTTTTTACTATGATTCTATCTCATTTGAAGGTCCTTATTTAAATATTTATTATATCTAAAGTCAAGTTTTTCTACATTCTACCAAAAAAAAAAAAATGTCTATAGCATGACTCAAACAATAATATAATAAGATTTTACGTTTTCTGTGGAAATTATTAAAAAGTGGACCTAAGGGGTCACTACAGAAGAACAATATAATAACTAACCTATACTGCGCCTATAGTAAGTTAAATAATTTAAAAAGTTGAACTTTTTAATTTAATCAAGGGGGCACCCATTTGCTATAATAGCACTGAAAACAAAAAAGGAGGGTGGGGGTAGGAGAATTAAATTTCTAATTGTTATTTGTAATCAGGGTTACGGAGCCCAGGAGCAATATTTTCTTTGCCTGGAGCTCGAGCTGGTAAAATTTCTCATTGATCCAATTGGAAGTACTAAGTAGTCATTAGTGTTACAGTTACAGGGTTATAGTATATATGCTGTACAAGTAATAAGCCTATTTATAAATACCTTTCAATTACAGCATGCCCTTCGCCGATTTATTGTCTAATATTTCTATTACATCTTTTTCTAAATTAAGTACATTATCATTACTTGGAGGCTGCTGTTGTTTTGATAACTTAGTTTAGTCAATGTAAACACGA
Source organism: Lymnaea stagnalis (assembly GCA_964033795.1). Classification (NCBI taxonomy): domain Eukaryota; kingdom Metazoa; phylum Mollusca; class Gastropoda; family Lymnaeidae; genus Lymnaea; species Lymnaea stagnalis. The sequence goes on along the minus strand of CAXITT010000230.1, from coordinate 67,200 downwards.
CCTGGTGACCTAGCTTGATAAAATTCTTCTTAGTGTTTTTTCATGTGATATGGAGGTTGCATAATCATACAGATTTTAAGAAATTTGCATGCCATCACAATTTGATCAAATAGTGATTTGAAAGTTATGACAAGGCTTCTTAAAAAAATTGAATCAAATGTATGGATGAGAATTTGATCGTGTGAACTGAGCATTAGGGTAATTCATTCAGCTCATCAGTCTATTTGAACCAACTGGTCAAGGTAATACATTTTATCATTCAGTCTTCATGCCAAGACAGGTTAGGGTAATTAAAAGTCTATATTATTAGTTTTTGTGGAGCAGCACATTCATACAGCAACAAGGTGACATTTATTTGAATTACAAATGAAAAATAGCATAGGTTTAAAACCATTACTGTTAAAGTTTGAGTGATTGAAACAATGAACAGGTTGATTGAAAAGTCTAAAAATTTTAGTTGTGTGTTAGTAGAAATTTATTTTATTAATAATTTGGTAAATTTGTTTACTTGGGTTGAGACATTAAGGTGTCAGCCAAGATGGTGTGTTGTACACTCAGATGAGAGTCAAGATGGTGTGGTGTACATTCAGATGTCAGCCAAAATGATGTGGTGTATGTTCAGGTGTCAGCCAAGATGGTGTGGTGTACATTATGGTGTCAGCCAAGATGGTGTTGTGTACATTCAGTTGTCAGCCAAGATGATATGGTGCACAATCAGCTGTCAGCCAAGATGGTGTAGTGTACATTACGGTGTCAGCCAAGATGGCGTGGTGTACATTCAGCTGTCAGCCAAGATGATATGGTGCACAATCAGCTGTCAGCCAAGAATCTGTGATATAGATTTACTGAAACGTCTTGGTTTTCACCGCCAAGTCACTTGTGTAGAATGCATTAACCTGGAAGTGAAAAAACAAAATATTAAAATAATATTATTTACTGTCCCTTTACAATAATATTTTTATTCATTTACTTCAACTGCTTCATGTACTTCATCTACTTCACTTTAGCTGCAAGACTCATAGAAGATGAAAATATGTGTTGGTTATTGTTACATGTAACAAAGACTGCAATGTCTACATCAAAGTTATGCATCTGAAAAAAAAAACACTATAACAAAAGAAGTATTAGTAAAATTAAAGAAAAAAAGTACTCCTATATCATACGTGTCAAACTTAAGGCCCATGGGCCACATTAGGCCCAGCGTACAATTATATCAGGCCTGAGAGGTCTTGACCGGCGTACAATTATATCAGGCATGAGAGAGAATTTTAGGCTCAAATATTTTTAATGGCCCTGCGATATAAAGTGCAAATCATATTCCCTAATAATCTGCATTGTCCAAGGATAGGCTACCTGAGAGCGTTCTCGCTTTTTCTATCAAAATAAGCGACAGTAAAAGTTGTGTAGTGAGTGGATGTTTGTCGTTACAGTAACCTAGCAACATTCAGTTGCTCATTTTGGATAGGCGCATAAGAAATGAAAGTGGTGTAGAGCCTGGATATTACATCACACTTTCCTGCTATGGCTAACGTGTTATCAATCTGTACCTACTTTGTGGAGATAATGTGGCTGTGATCAAGGAATATAATCTGAGACTAAACATCAAGACAAGTTAAAATTCCTGAATGCAGAGTAGAAGCAACAGAAGGTAGAAGAATTGAAGAGGAATGTTTTTCACCAAAGCAAAATCACATACCGAATCTGCTGTGAAAGCAAGTTTTATTGTGGTGAAGGAGCTTGCAAAATCAGGCCAAACATTTACAGGAGGAGCTTGTGAAGTGCTGCATGATGAAAGTGTGTGACATCTTGGGTTCAGACAAAAAGTAGATGTTTGCAAATGTAAGCCTTAGCAGAAATACCGTTGCTGATCGGGCTTGTGAGATGGCCACTGATGTGAAAACACTAGCTGATCGAAAAAGACAATCACTTTGTTGCATTCTCACTTGCTATTGATGAAAGTAATGACACGACTGACACTGCCTAGCTGACTGACACTGCCACTGCACAGCTGACTGCCACTGCACAGCTGACTGCCACTGCACAGCTGACTGACACTGCACAGCTCGCTATCTTCATCTGTGGAGTGGTCTCCAGTTTCAATGTTACAGAAGAAATATTGCACATGGAATCCATGCATGAGAAATGACAGGAAAAGAAATGTTTGACAATGTATGTCAAAGTTTAACCGACATGAACCTGCCTTGGGACAAACTAGCTGGACTTACAACAGATGGAGCACTGGCGACAAACAGCGAAAAAAGGGGACTAGTTAGTTGGAAGGATGTGGTTAAAAATGCAGGATAAATTTACTGGTAGATTGATAGCATATCACTGCATCATACACCAAGGCTCGCTGTGTGGTAAAGTCCTCAACATGGAAGGTGTAATGAGCACTGTTACACAAACCGTCAACTTTATCAGAGCCAAAGGTTTAAATCACAGATAATTTCAATATTTTTTTTTTGCTGGAAATAGACTCAAGAGTTCGGCGACATGCATTATCATACAGAGTAGTGGTGGCTAAGTCTGATAAAAGTTCTTAGTAGATTTTTCCAGTTGATTGATGAAATCTCTCAATTCATGGACAGCATTGGGAAAGACTCCACACTTTTTCAGGTTAAAAATAAAAAATTTGGCTGTGTTAATGCCATGTCATCCATCCATCCTTGTGGCACTATGGCCCATGTAGGGCTTTGGCCTGCCTCACTACTTCCTTCCACTCAGACCTAATTAATGCTTTTCTTTTCCATGCTTGGATTACCAGCTGCTGTAGATCTTTTTCCACATCATCCATCCATCTAAGCCTAGGTCTGCCTTTGAGCCTGGTACGTATTCTCCATCCATATTCATCCTTTGTCATATATTTCCTAGAGAAATTTTCTCTCCCATGTGTTTAATAGGTTTTCTGCTGTTTTTGTTTGGGTCCTAGTCATGCCCTGTCAGCTTATTATTAATGGTGATACTTAGATACTTTTGTATCTACTTCCTCAATACTGTGATTATTTATTGTGAGATCTGTAATCTCCTTTTGGAAATCAACAACCATTTCTTTCAGTTTTGAGATACCGGTATTTAACTAAAGCTGATAAAGCTAGTAAGTTGTGATATGCTTTCCCCTTCAGATATTAAGCAATGGTAGCATCATCAGTAAATTAATTATTGGAACGGTGTTGCTTGGGCTCTGGGTATTATTGGTATATATTGTATACAGGACAGGGGAGAGAGCGCAACCTTGTGGTACCCCAGTACATATTTCTCTACTTAATGATATTTGGTCATTCAACTTGAAATATTTGTTAAAAAGTTCAGTAGCCTTGCTTGAAAAGCTAACATATGAAGCTTTTTAATCATAAAGTGTAGTTGGATAGTGTTAAATGCTGATGAGAGGTCAAAGATTGATTGATTGAATACTTATATAGCGCTAAGTATTGTAAGGAACCTTGCTTACACTCCGACAAACTTCATCTCTGGTACTCAATAAGTAAACAACTCCGGTGATACATTTGATGAGTAAACTCGTGTTCTTTATTGGCTCTGTCACTTGCTTACACTTTCATTCATCTCACAGCTCTGACTGCCCTCGTCCTCTACCGTCGCTGTTCTCTACCTCTCTCTGCTCTCTGTCGTTCCTCTGTCACCAATCTAACCGTCCCCTCTTATAGGTCCACCAGCCAACCCAAGCGTCGCTAGAGATTACTCCCCCTACCTTCTTAGTCTTGATTCATCCGCTACGCGCCAAACACCTGGACTGAACTCTGCCGTGGGTTTTGCCCCTCATCCCTGCCCGCTGCATTCCTCGCCTTAATTTATTTGGTCAGTCTTCGACTGTGGGTTTACCCCGCTCCGCTGACCTCCATTGTGTTCCACGTCTTAATTTATATGCTACCCGCCAAACACCTGGACTGAACTCTGCCGTGGGTTTTTCCCCTCACCCTGTCCACCTGGACTGAGACTGAACTCTCTACAATACCCCCATCTTACAAAACAATGTCGTCCCGACATTACACAACATCCCCGTTAAAATTCTTATGACTGGTTTCTAAATGGCATCAAGTGACTTGGACCTTCAGCATTCATTTACAAACAGCTCACAGTAATACACGTGACGTCATTCGCTTTGGTTCTAATGCGTCTCCTGGTGTAAACAATCCTACGGTAGCCCTACCTTCGAATACGACAATTGAATTAAACGGACACCCCTAACGCGGTCTCCTAAACAGTTGTGGTTAAGGTCAGAGTCAGTTTTGAGTCAGTCAGAGCGCCTAGTACATTCACAACAATCAAACAATTATGGGTGTACAACAACTAGATCAAGAATACTACATCATCTAGAAACTTAATTAATTGTACAGCATTAAGATATAAATTTAAAAACTATATTAAACAAAAAAAAATTTCAATTACAATGAAAATTGTCAAGTATCATATCAGAATCGAATAAAAATTCAGAGCAACAGCAATTATTGTGGTCGGTATACATCCAAAACTACTTAAAGCCTTCAATGTTATTGTTAATGTCATTAGGATTCACAAAACATTTTATACCTCAAAAAAAAAATCAACTCGAAATAACAATCATCATGTCATAATTAGAGCATTATCTTTTTATAACCGATTCAACTCTGGAGTTCATATGTCTCTAGATAAAATAAAACAACATTAGTTAACTTTAAATCTTTTCACCAAAAAAATGCATGTCATTCCCTAAAATAAACTAGGTGTCCAAAATGTCTTCACTCTAAGCTTCTTGCAGAACGCGTGGAAGCTCCGGAGTAGCTCCCATCAAGTTGTCTCTTAGGCAATTTGTTTGTAACTTTAAAATCCAGTCGGGTGGATTATTGTCATAATAGGGTTTCAATCGGTCGTGATGAATTATTCTTGCCTTCGTCTTTCCCTCTCCTCGAATTTCAAATAACACATCACTAAATTTTCGACTGACAACGAATGGTCCGCGCCATTTATTTGGGTTCAATTTTGGGTTTCGACCCACCTGTTTGGTTAAGTCCAAATAGAGAACCACATCCCCCACGTTGAAGCTATGTTGTACTGCCCGAGTATCGTGGTCCCTTTTCTGCCGCTGAGCTGCTGTCTTAAGATGTTTCCTGGCAGTGGCATAAATGTCGTCCAACTTTTGTTCAAGTTTCAACACGTACTCGGGTACGGGTTGACCGAGATGTTTATCAGGTAATGGAGCCCCCATCGACAGGTGAATGGGCTGATAGAGCTCTCGCCCAAACATTAAATAATTGGGGCTGTAGCCAGTACTGGGATGTTGATGGTTTCTGTACGCACTGGTCAATAGTGGGAGATGGACGTCCCAGTTCTTTTGATTCTCCGCAACGTATGCAGATATCATCTTAATTAGCACTGAGTTAAATCGTTCGACCTGTCCGTTACTGGCTGGATGGAAAGATGATGTCCTGGTTTGCTTAATGTCTAGTAATTCCATTACTCGTTTAAACAATTTACTTTGATAATTGGATCCCTGATCCGAATGCAATTCTAACGGGCAACCAAAAATGGAGAAGAATTGGTTTACCAAAGTAGCGGCCGTTGTTTCTGCTGAACAGTCAGGAAGTGCATATGCCTGGGTATATTTAGTGAACGCGTCCACTACTACAAGAATGTATCTATTGCCAGTATCAGTGACGGGTAACGGACCAATAAAGTCAGTGCACACTCTTTGCAATGGGGATCCTGTAAGAAACGATTGCAATTTGGCTGAGCTGTTGGCGCGAGGACGTTTGGTGCGCTGACAGATAGTACAGTTGGTGATGAACATTTGAACATCACTTTTCATTCTGTACCAACTATAGTACGTACGGACATTATCCAATACCTTATTTATGCCGAGATGACCAGCATAGACTGACGAGTGCATTTTCTTCAACACTGTCCTTACCAGGGACCTAGGCAACATAATTTTCAATATTTCATCCTTCCGACCCGGATGAAACCAACGTTTACATAAAACTCCATCCACAACAATAAGTAAATCAAGGTTCAACCAAAGATTCCTAACAGCCGGCGATTCTCCACTAATGTCCTCTCTTTTTGGTTTGGTCTTGTCCTTGATCCACTTAAAAACATGACTTAAGTCATTATCTTCCTGCTGAAATTTTCTCAAATCTTCCTTTGATATGTCTAACCCTTCGCAGAATGTATAGTCACTATTGTCTGCACGAAACACGGCAACCGACTCTCGGTCCGCATTCCGATCATTTCCTTTTGATGTCGACTCAGGGAAAGGTAATTGGATAGGTTGGCTTGGTACGAGGGGCGTGTCCGTGGGGCAGTTTTCCCACCCAGTCTCATCTGACGTTGACCCTCCGACCGAGGGGTTAGGTGGGTTCACGGGAGGCTGCGTTTTACTGCGAGTCGTCACCATGTTGATTTTCACAACAGCTGCTGCTGGCAAGTGGTTACTAGTGGTGGATAATGGAATGATGTCTTCTTCCTGATAAAATTCTGACCATTGTCGGAATCTCCTGGTGCACAAGTCACAACCTTTACATGGAAGATCCTGCAACATTTTGTCCTTGTTATAAAACAGACAACCTTCTGGTTCACTTCTTGATAAAAAATCGGCGTTGGTATGCTTATTGCCACTCCGGTGTTCGATGTCAAAATCAAATTGTGATAAAAGTTCTATCCATCTTGCTATTTGGTCTGTGGGGTTACGAAAGGATAACAACCACCTAAGGGAGCTATGATCTGTCCTCACCATGAACCTTCGACCCAAAAGAAAATGGCGAAATTGATTAGCAAAGGTGACGACTGCCAGGAGTTCACGTCGGGTTACACAATAACGTCGTTCAGCTCGATTTAAAGACTTGCTAGCGTGGTATATTGGTCTCTCCATCAGTTGCTGGTCTCGCTCCGACCACTGCATCTGTGACAGAGTACACCCTATAGCTGTGGCACTTGCGTCGCAGTCGATGATAAAACTACCACCGTCGTTTTGTGGCTGGGCCATAACTTCAGAGGAAATCAAACATTGCTTTAACTGAGAAAACGCAACTTCACACTCGTCATTCCACTCCAAAATCTTAGTGTTCTTTCCTTCTAACAACCGATTAAGGGGTGCAGCTATAGTCGAATGCCCCTTTATCCATCGTCTATAGTAAGACGCCATACCAAGAAAGCTCCTCAAAGAAGATACGTTTTGTGGCCTTGGAAAATTATTGATTGTTTCAACTTTCTCGGGGTCAGTCTTCACTCCTTCTCCTGACACTACGTAACCTAAGAATCGGACCTCTGATTTAAATAAAACACATTTTTCCGGTTTAAGTTTGAGTCCTGCCTGCCTCAATCTATTAATAGCCTCCTCGAATCGATCTAAGCACTGTTGGAAAGTCTCGCCAAATATACATATGTCATCAATGAACACCACTAAAGTTTTATAATTTAGGCCCTTAAAAACAGTTTCCATGCATCGTTGAAAGGTGGCTGGTGCCCCTGTCAAACCCATGGGTGTGACGTTGTACTCGTAGTGGCCATTCAACGTGGAAAATGCCGTTTTTGCTTTATCCTGTTCCTCAACTTCTATCTGATAATAAGCTGACTGCAAATCTAAGGAACAAAAATATTTTGCACCAGCCATCACCTCTATCAGTTCGTTACATCGAGGAAGTGGAAAACTATCCTTCTGTGTCACTTTATTTAGTTCCCGATAATCGCACACAACACGTACCTCATTGTTTTTCTTTCTAACAAAGTGCAACGGGGCAGACCACGGTGACTTTGACTCTCTTATAATGCCGGCCTCCAGCTGAGAGGTGATGACGTCATCGACTTCGTCCTCAAACGCTCGTGGAGGTCTCCGTGGGGGAATTTTAATAGGTCTTGCATCCCCCGTCGGTATCTCATGTTTTATAATAGAGGTCCTTCCCACGTCCAGCGATGAGGTTGAAAATATTTTCCTATTCCGCTCCAACGAACACCACAATTTTTCTCTCTCTTCCTCATTGAGCTCACCGTTTTCTATTGTTCTTTCAAACAGATTTCTCACCAACGAATAAGACTGGTCCTGTTGAATCACTGAATTTACACATTTTGTTATTACTGGCACCTTGTGTCTATGTAGGTTGAGCCCCTTTTTAATTGAAAATGAAAAGTCATAGTGACATAGGAAATCGAATCCTAGATAACCATCGTCGGTTATGTCTGCGATATGCACCGTCCATGGGTAAACCTTCTCTCCAATAAGCAAGTCTAGGTCGCAGACTCCATGGAGTTTTATAGACGTGCCACTGGCTGACTGTAGATGTAATGGGACGAGGTGGCTATTCAACGTTGGTCTATGCTGCATCCTATTGAAAATTCTCTCGGACAAAATTGTCACGGCCGCCCCAGTGTCTAATAAAAACTGTGTTTCCACATCAGAAACGTTAATTGTCACATACACAGCGCTTATAGCTCGTTGTTGTTCTGGTTTCCTATGTTTCCTAGAGGCGGCCCGAACTAGTTTAAACGACGAGGGTTTCGTCCTTCTGGTCGTTTGTTTGGGCAATTACGTGCGATATGACCGATTCGATCACACCCAAAGCATCTGAGTTCCGCCCTCCGATTATCTCCCCTTTCACGTGACGGCTGGTTAACTGCCCTTCGCTGTGAGGCCATGAATTCCCTAAGGTCCTCTCTCAAGCCGCTAACCTCCCTGGCCAAGGAATCGGTAGCTACTGACGCTACTTGCTGTGTTGGTAAACAAACGTTGTCCCTCAGATTTAAGATTGTATCCAAGGCAGCTCTCGCCTTGTCCACGGTGGGAGGAACAGCCATAGTGCCAACTTGTGTCGCCATAGACTGGTCAGGCAGCCCACGTAAGAACTGTTTAAACCCAATGGCATCTCTTGTAGCCTGGTCTGCCATTGGGAAGCTTTTTGTAACCAATCTCTTGAGGTCTGTAGCGTACTCAGCTGTAGTCTCTGATTTCAAGAACGTGCGTTTGTCTAAAACATTCTGAAAGAATGCAGGTGTTCGATGGTCCTTAAACCGATTAGCCAGGGCATCCTTGAGTTTCTCGTAGCTGTCCCTCTCAGCTTCGCTTAATTCGCTGTACGCAAATTCCGCAGCTGCATCCTTCAGTGAAAAACTGAGATAGAGGAGCTTGTCGTCATCACTCCACTTAAAAATTCTTGCCGAAGTCTCAAATTGCACGATAAACGTGTGCCATGTAGACGTTCCACTGTACGTTGGGATGTTGTGTGCGTGCTGTGAAGACATTGTGCTTGCTGTCAATCTTCCGCTCCTTGTACCTTGCATTTAGTCAGGCTAACGAAAATGTACGTCTCTTCGGAGTCGTTGCAAGGTTAAGTATCCCACCGCTGCCACCATTTGTAAGGAACCTTGCTTACACTCCGACAAACTTCATCTCTGGTACTCAATAAGTAAACAACTCCGGTGATACATTTGATGAGTAAACTCGTGTTCTTTATTGGCTCTGTCACTTGCTTACACTTTCATTCATCTCACAGCTCTGACTGCCCTCTTCCTCTACCGTCGCTGTTCTCTACCTCTGTCTGCTCTCTGTCGTTGCCTCCGTCACCAATCTAACCGTCCCCTCTTATAGGTCCACCAGCCAACCAAGGCGTCGCTAGAGATTACTCCCCCTACCTTCTTAAGTCTTGATTCATCCGCTACGCGCCAAACACCTGGACTGAACTCTGCCGTGGGTTTTGCCCCTCATCCCTGCCCGCTGCATTCCTCGCCTTAATTTATTTGGTCAGTCTTCGACTGTGGGTTTACCCCGCTCCGCTGACCTCCATTGTGTTCCACGTCTTAATTTATATGCTACCCGCCAAACACCTGGACTGAACTCTGCCGTGGGTTTTTCCCCTCACCCTGTCCACCTGGACTGAGACTGAACTCTCTACAGTATCCATGCTATTTTAGCATGCTCACTGCGCTCTCAGTGATGGCATCCGGGGCGTCTCAGGGGTTGTCGGAATGATACATTGTTTGTTGCCTTGTAGAGGACGCCATCTCCGGGTTTGAATTTAGAGTTCCCTTCTTAGATGAGTTGCCAACCAAGGGTGCTGGATGGGTTTATGCTTGACTGGGCTTTGGCTGGAATTGAACTCCCGACCACCAACTTGAGATTTGCTCAGTTTAGACAACTCAGCCACCCAGCATTTCCAAGAAAAGCACCCTAGCATATTTTTTAGAGCTGTCTAGGTGATGGTAAATTCTTTCCAAGACAGTAAAACCTCCGTTTTGCAACCCTCTCTTAAATGACTTCCTCCAACATATGACCGAAAAAAAATTCATCAATGCTTTGTAATATATATAAAGACCTCTCTTAAATGACTTCTCAAAAACGCGACTTGCAACCTTCAAATAATTCAATTTTACGACCTAGCACCTGAAAAAGTCAGATTCCAAAGCAATGCTATATTTCTGCGCTTGGAGAAAACAGTTTCGTTTACGACTTTTAACAGCAGGCGATGCACTAAAGCAGCTAGGAATTAGTGAAGAGGAAATAATGCTTGTACCGTAAATTTGTCTTTTGAAATACTCCAAGGAGATGGCCAGTTATGGCCTGAGCAGGAGTCTTTCAGACCTTGCAGACACCATGTCTGGTGTTCAAAGAGACATACTAAAAGAACATGTACGGGTGGGGGGATCATGAAAACAAACAGAAATAACAGATTTCTTTCAATAAAAAAAAAATATTCAATGATAGAATAAAAATAATTACAACAATATTAATGCGCTTATCTTATACATAAATAGTTTTAACTCTAAGCATTTACACACGTTTTAAACAACTACCAAACCAGCATTGGAATTAATGAGGAATAAGAAGATAATGACTGTATTGGTTGTGAGACAATATGAGTTTATATTGGTTGTGAGACATAGTTTAGAGACAATATGAGTTTATATTGGTTGTGAGACAGAGTTTAATCTATAATTCTGAATGTAAGATGGTGCCTATACTTAATGGTATGTGTATTTTTCTACTTGTTTACTTAATTTTCTAAATGTCGCTTTTTGAAAATGTCCTACCTCTTTTTTAAGACCCCCACCAAATAACGCACTCGTTTCAATGGCAATTTAAAGGTCGCAAAACTGAAGTTTTACTGTAATAGTAAGATTGGTATCCTCTGTATTTCTGTAGGTAATGTCTTCACGTATGTAATAATACCAATAATCATAATGTTCATATGAATTAATCTTTAGAATGCTGTTAAACTTAGTATTATAGTTGTAGTTTTATTGTTGTTGTTTTTTTTTTTTGGATTGTAGGCACAATTTTTAAAAAACCTACTTCAATTGGTCATCCTTGTCATGGTAAAGTTTTAAGTCCAGTTTTGACATCTTCATATGAAGTTTTCAATTTCTAGCTTGGTCATCTGCATGTGATATTTTCAAAGTCCAGTTCTCACATCTTCATGTGAAGTTTACAATGTCCATCTTGGTAATCTGCATGTGAAGTTTTCAATGTTTAGTTCTGACATCTTCATGTAAAATTTTTAAAGTCCAGTTTGGTCATCTCCATGGCTTTCATTAATACATTCAACCAACCAAATTTGAGAGGAGACTCATCTGGAGGAATACAATTTTAAACATAATTTACACTTCTATTCTAAACTTAATATTTTAATCATATTTCTTGTCTAAATTTAATATTCTAACTATACTTCCAATCTATATTTAATATTTTAATCACACCTCTAGTATAAACTTATTATTCAAGTTCATTAAGTAAACATTCTGTTTTAAACATGACACGACAGATACTTAAGATGAGCTCAATCAGGGTGAATTCTTTCCCTCAAAGTTAACACTGAAAGTTATGCACTTATTTGTTCAACAGTCTGTTAGAATTTAACAGAGTGCTCCTCTGGCTTTAACAAAATCAAACAATCGCTCTTAATTAAAGTTAATATTGTCACTAAGGGAGTGAAGTTTTGTGGTATATGATGCCTGATTATTGCACTTGAGACACACATCAGATGTGTTTAAATTGCCCTGGTTTAAAAATTTTGTCTTAGAAAGAATATTTGCTGGATATGTGCTAAAAATGAATACATACAATGTAATCAAAACACATTATTTGGATAAAGAAAAGAATCTTATCTTACCTTATCTTATCGTATAGTGTTGAAATGTAGCAAAAAAGCTGCAATGGTAAAACATCATGGGTAACTTTTATGGTCCTGAGCAGAGCTATCCAAATGGGACCCTGATGGTAAACTCCTTCACTTTGAGTGTCACTCATTGAAGAATGTGTTCTCTAATCTGTATGACAAATTAATTCTGACTTTGTCATACAAACACACTCATACATTTTTACACTGGCTATTTATTTTAATACATTTGAGATTAAAAATAAATATTGTGAATTTTCATTAACTATAAAACTAAAAATTGTGAATGTTAACAAAATTGTATTATTTTTAAAATAACTACCTTATGATAATTATAGTTTATAACATCCTACAGTTGTAAATAAATTGTAATTTAATGTGATGCTTATTGGTAAGCCCTTGACCATGTGTTGTTAACCCTAAAGAGCCACAAACATGATGTTTTTATCATAGTCAGATCCCACTGTGTGGCTCATCTAGGTCTAGATGCTTTAGCCTTATAAAATCTTTGTCGACCCCCCCCCCCCCCCGAAAAAAAGTAACGAATTATATTATCATTTAATTAAAGCTTATATTATACTCATGCACCAGACTTGTTTCCCCAGGAACTCAAAAAATAGTACAATTCCATCTCAAAATAGTACAATATTGTCTCAGAATAGTACAATACTGAACAAATTAGTACACTTGTAGCAATAAAAGGGGCACATTCTTTAACTGAGTACACATTTTATAAATATTTAAATACCTTGTGTATTGATGACGCTTGCTGAACTTTTAAGCTGCTGGAGTTCTTTTGCACTGAAAGTTTCACCCAAGTCCAAGCAGCTTCCTGATTTTCTCTCGTCTGTTGTTTTTGGGCTATTATTTTGTTCCTTGGTCTTGCATGTTTTCAGGAACATAGAGAATATTCTCTTGCACGCAGCACTGGAGTGAGGTATGGTGAGGATCCCTTTCACCACATGGGCAAGATTCTTAAGGGCTGGGTGCTTTTGGCAAATTGTTTGCAAAATCCTGTCAACTTTACCCCATCCTCAATGTTCCTCTGCTGATGCCTATCAAACTCTTCATAGATGGTGTCAACATACAGAAGCATTCTGAAGTGCAGGATCTGATAGGGAAGTCTTTTTTAGAAGGTAGTCAAGCACCATCTCAAAATATTTTCCAACAGAAGCAAATAACTCCACAACACCCTTGTCTCTGGGGCTGTACTTTTCTTTTTTTTGCAGCATGGTCTTTGCCTGAGATCCAACAATCAGGTCAGCATCATCTTTCTGACTGCTTCTTAGCTTGTATTGGAACTGAAAGACAAAAAAAATTATAAACTAGTACTGAAGTTATTATGATAAACCATTTAGATGATCATTTAAAACAAAAGAAATGTATTAAATTTGTCCAACTAACTACAACATAAATGCATACATTAACAAGACCAATCTACACAAGCTTATCTGGTCAATACCATTAACTGCTGTTGGCAAGAGAAATCTGCTGTACAAGTCACCAATTAGGCTGCAGGGATATCCTTCAGCATGATGATAATGGCTTCTTGTGCCTGCAGTTGGACAAGTACCTGTAAAAATAACCATGTGTTATTAAAATACTATTAAGTACAACAGTATGGTATGGTAAATAATACAAAATTACTAATGTCCACTACAGACAACTTTGCACAAAATAAAATGAATCGTAAGAAAATATTGCTGGTCCAATAAAATTATGCAGCATTCAAGACTCATTAAATATAAAAATTCATCTCACCTGCATCATCTTTCTGAAATTTGAGTAAAATTATGCAGCCTTCAAGACTCATAAAATATAAAAATTCATCTCAACTGATCAAAAATAGCAGTTAATTTGATTTGTTGGTGATCGCAAAAAGTCATAAATGGCATCAACCTGCTTCACAGAGTAAGTTGTGCAATGTCCTTCCAACACAGCAGTTGTCTGCCCATCATGTGGTTTCTTATTTGGTTTGGAATTTGTATGGTACATTTGTCTTCATAAAAAAAGTGCATAAAGTGGTCCCAGTTTTCAAACAATCTTTTTAGGCATCTTGCAATACTGGTGCATGCATGCTTAATACTTTTCATCTGTTCTGTACCATACAGGACTTGCAGGTTTTTCAATTCACACTGTCTCTTCAAACTTTCAATTCACACTGTCTCTTCAAACTTTTCTTGAAGAAGTAACAAACGTCAACCAGGTCCTCAACTTTGGTGAGACAGGAAGCCCCACTTTTTTAGCTGCAAGTTGCACCAGATGGAGGCAGGGTCATGCCAGATAAATGTCTTGCTCTCCTTTAATAAAACTGTATACTCCATTGTATTGGCCAGTCATCACATTGGCATTGTCACAGCCTAATGCAATGCAGTTTACCCATTGTATTGGCCAGTCATCACATTGACATCGTCACAGCCAAATGCAATGCAGTTTACCCATG